>CAUYPO010104637.1:0-33127 GCA_963574435.1 Cheirogaleus major
CCTGGATACAGCTGGAACCCATTCTACTAAGTGAAGTATCTCAAGAATGGAAAAACAAGCACCACATGTACTCACCAGCAAATTGGTATTAACGGATCAACACCTAAGTGGACATATAGGAATAACATTTGTTGGGTGTCAGGAGGGTGGGAGGGGGGAGGAGGGGATGGGTATATACAAACATAATGAGTGAGATGTACAACATTTGGGGGATGGTCATGCTTGAGGCTCTGCCTCGAAGGGGGAGGGGGGCATGGGCAATATACATAACTGTAATATTTGTACCCCCATAATATGCTGAAATAAATAAATAAATAATAATAAACAAACAAACAAAAAAATAAAACTGCATTTGAACTAAAGGGCTTCTTAAACTACAGGTGGATTCCTGGATTCCTGGATTCCACTTCCATTGTTTCTGATTCAATAGTTTAAGCTGAGCATTGAGAATTTTTATTACTAAAAAAATTCCCTGGTAATGCTAATACTGCTAGGTTTTGAGATCCACTGATGTGTTGTATAGGATTTGGAACAGACAATAGCAAATGCCAAAAACACAGTAGGAAACAGTTCTGTTCATAATGCAAGGCTCAAATAAATCAAGCTTCACCAGAGAAAGCACCACAAGGAGCCTAGGCAAATAAGCTTTTCCAGGTATCTCAACCTCGAATTAGATCTAGTGATTACAAACTCCACTGATATGCTGGGACACAATAGCTTCCTCAAGCCAGTCAGTAAAAGGTTTCATCAGATGGATATTGTTTGAAGTTTATCTTAATGCCTAAAATCTAAAGGAGTACTTAACAAAATTTTATATGCATAGAAATCACTTGTACTCAATCTGGGATGGGGTTGGGATTCTGCATTTCTATCATGATTCCACGTGATATTCTTGGTGTTGGTCCACAGAGTACAATTCAAGTAACAAGGTTCTACAGAGTCTATTATAACATGTGTCTTGCTATGTGGCTTTGTGTTTGAAATCCGCACAATTATTAGGCCTTTGCGAACACCCTGAGAAAAAGCTGGTCTGCAACTGATGGCATATTATATCATTTTTAGGGGTGAATTACTTGCCTATTCAGGCACCAAGTAGGGACTTGGGAAGCCATTAATAGGATATATACACTTTGATTGGAGGGAAGAAGGTGATAGGATGGCAAATTTGGGCCTTAGAGACAGCAAAGAGGCTACAGATGTCTCACAGTTGTGGGTCTAAGGAATGCAAGGAAGAAAGGATGAGGAAAACCAAAGACACATCTTCCAGGACATCATAACTATCTCTTCATGAACATCTGTTATAAGCCCATGAATGTACTTCACATGCATTTCATAATGCACATAGCATTTCAGAAAATAACCATATTGTCCATTTTGGCCTGAGACAGGTTTGACTAAATCATATATGAATAATTTTCCTTTTCTGCTTCTATTTGGCATAGAAAACATTTAGGAGGTTGTAAGATATTTATATAAAAAATGAACAAAACTATTTGTTGACTGAGGCTGAGCTGCAGGCATAAGACATAGTTTTGTTTTGGGAATGCCCTTCATCCACTGACCTGAGTTCAAGTGTGATGTACTTCTACTCCAACTTGCTGGGTCATGCCTCCCTAGAGCAGATGGGTTGGCTATTTTTGCCCCAGGGCTAAGACACTTTGAACCCAGGGAAACACGGACTTGGTCGGCATTTTATTTGTACTCTGACTGGCCTGAGGCCAAATCTCTTCTTTAGATAGTGTGGTGCTCTCCTCATTTGCAGTGAGACAGATTAGCTGTGATGTTTGTGCCCAAGTCTAACAAATATCACCACAGAGATGAACACCTTCTAGGCCATGCTACATTTTAAAGAAGCATATGTAGACATGCCCAGCATCTTTGTTAAGAGTTTTCAGAAAGCTTCCAGGAAAATCAAAGACCATGGGCAGTTATAGAGTCCTGAGGAAAAGCAATAAACTAACCGAGTAGCCAGAGTATCTACTAGATGAGTTCACTGTCCCTTCAGCTACTAAACAAATATTTAACGAAGTCTGAGGCTGCGCAAGACACTGAATCTGTATCTGCATACACATTTACACATGTATAATCACAAAGGCTACATTTGCAACAATGCATGCCATAGTAAATTTTCTGCATAACACACTTTGTGTTAAAAGACATAAGAATGGCCATTAAAATTGGATTCTCCAAAAACTACAATATAAAAACCAGCTTTCTAAGTCTGTCTTACAGGCTCTTCACTATTTGACTCTGGTTTACCTGTCAGAGCTCATCTTCTGATGTACATACTGACCCTTCCCATAATGCTAAACTCCTATCGTATAATATTGAACTATATGTTGTTCCACTAATGTTTCAGGCCATTTTATGCCTCTCTCCTTTTTTGTGTGACCCATTCTCTCCACCTCAAACATCTTCCTTAACAATTTTCTCCTAGTAAACTCCTATTCATCCTTCAAAGTCCAGGTCAAATATCAGTTCCTCCTGGCGATTCACTGTTCCTCCAGAATTAATCCGTACTTGATCATGACATGATTGATACTCTGTATAAGTTTTTCTTGTTACATTTATCACACATTACACTATAGCTATTTGTTTACATTTTTTCCTCCTCTACAACCATGGGTAGCTTATTTCTTTTTATTTCTGAAATGTCAGCACCTAATGTAGTATTCAAGAAACGCTTGTGAAAACTGAAATTAATTCAAGGACCTCACAGAAACTTCAGTAGAATCTAGTTCACTATTAACAAAACACCTTTTAGAACAGAAAGATTTTAGCAATCATGTAGTCCAGCAGTCTAATTATACAGATAAGAAAACCAAGGCCTGGGGAGGTTTGGTGACTTGCTGAAACTCATAGTTGGTTAACGGAATAGCCAGATTTAGAATTTAGTTCTAGGCCATCCCGAGGCTGACACAAGTATTTTTTGAGCATGTAAACAAATGCAGGGTGACCTAGCTATCTTTGAATCTGTATGAGGTACCTCACATTTTCAAGGATTTAGTGCTATAATAGTATCCTCCTTTATATAAGAAATGAGCATAATTCCTTTATGTCCAGTGTTTTCCCTGTGTAACAAGGTGGTAATATTGATTTGTTTTATCTTGAATAAATAGTGCCATAAGAACTTTCTATTGTACACAATGCCTCCCCTTTCACTCACAGTGGCAAAACTCAAAAATCCATGTATACATTCATTATGGACAATATTTCCCTCTATTATTCAGTGCTGTATGATTTTTCAACTCTATCTACCATAGGATGAAAGAGAAATTGCCCACATAGGAATTCCTCAATTGTGGGAGTCTACAGTAATGTCCCGGTCATAATCATTTACTCTGCATAGACAGGGCATGAAGAGATGAATAAGATTAAAGGGCCTGAGTCAGCAAGGTTTTCCCTTAAAGAACCAGGCGCACAGAAGAGAGTAAAAGGAAAGGAGAGATGCTGACAGCACAATTCCATTTGTTCTTCACCCCCTTGGGCAGGGGCAACATGGAGCAATGATAAGGTACAATAGGCTGATAATCTATGAAAATCAGAAAACTAGCTCCTAGTCCTAGAATCTCTAGTCGTGTGCACAAGGTAGCTCCCTGATTTCCAGTCTTTCTCACATATAAAACAGGAGACTTAGATAATAATAATTCCAAAAGACCTTAGAGTATGTAAGAGGCATTATGCTAAGCTCTTGGTGGATATTATTTAAAAGTACAACCACCTCTGCGAATTCATGTCATTGTCCCCATTTTACCCATGTATGCAGAAGATGTACTAGAGATAGAGTTCAAGTCCAGGTTTATCTAATCCCAAAACCCACATTCTTAACCATCATTCTATACTATCTCCAAAATTATATCATTTAATGGAACTTGCAAATTAGTCCAAATGTACATTGAGTGACAGAACAAAGACACTCATTAGTATTCTTATGGGGAAGTAGTCACCTCTTCCACTCAGTACACAGGGTTTATACAAATTACATGAGATAAACATGTTAAGCATAAACACAGGAATATGTACAGCCCACAACTCTGCTCAACATCTAACTACCCCTGAGACAAAGAAGTGAGCTTTTAGTCTTTAGTAGTAAGTTTTGTACTGTGTAAGTGCAGTCTTCAAATGTTCAATTTACCTTCTATAAATCTCAATTTTGTTTCAGAAATTAAGACAATCTACATCATTCTCCACTAAAAAGAGGGCGGTATAAGCACATACATGTACAATCACAGATCACCCCCATATATAAGATATGGCACTTAAATGAAGAATTATAGGGACAGAAGGGACAATCATTGAACCTAAGTTTTAGAAGAAAAAGGACAACTTGAGATTGGCTTAAGTTTTAAACATTTATACAGGAATCAGTTTCTACTTTTTTCTAGATGTCTCCTTTGACCAAATCATAGATGTTGCTCAGTTATATTATAAGCACAAAAGGAAGTCGTGGGGGATGGGAGAGTGGGCAAGAAAATCTGAATTAGGAGCTGAGAAATCTTTTCTCTGCTTTTGTTTAAGTTTCTGGCTTCTGTGTAACCTTGGTTTAATCATGTCTTTACCGGGACCTTGTTTTCATTTATAAAAAGAGGAGGTTGGACTAGATTATTTCTAAATTCTCTTCCATTTGTGCTAAAACTAGGTGCTACTTCATGTGTTAAATAAATGCACTGCTAGGTATGTGATTACTGAAGGCTGCTCATGTACAGTGATTTATTGATTTATTCATTCAACAAATACCTAACGAGAGCTTACTATGTACCAGAAACTATTCTATATGATCAGAATCTATCAGAGAACAAAACAGATAATTTATGCTTCACTTTATGTGACTGTGACCTTTACTTTCAAGCAATGCACAGAAATAAGAATCCATGTACATTACTTTGGGGGAGTCAAAAATGTATAACCTCCCAAAGTATTTGGAATATTCTTTTTTTCAGCAAACTAGTTTTAAGCATACTGTTCCTCAGCTTCCTGTCAATGCCATGTTACGAGAATAATGCTATAATATGCACCTTCCTTAGGAACAGGACATTTTCCAATGCCCCTATGTCAGTAGTGTTTGATTCAATCCAACTGGGGCCATCTGCCTTGTTTATAAAGGCTTCCTTGTTCACTGGCTGGATCTGGGATCATCTCTACCACGGTCACTGTAGGTCCTCCACCTGTCCAGCATTATGGCTTTGGTCAAAGGTTCTCCTGAAACTACATATGGAGAAATCATTCACATCAGTCACTAGCTACCACTTATGCAGAGGAATTTTATAGAAAAGAAATTATACATGCCCTCTCCAAGGGATCTTTTTTTACCTGATTTGTAGGAATCTGTCAACAAGAACAGTCAATAACTCCCTTCAAACTTAGTAGTAGCAATATCATAATGGAAAGAATGTCTATGAGATCATCACTTCCTAGTTATATAACGTCTGGCAGGACATTCAATTTCCAAGTCTCAGATTCTAGTGGAAAAATAATATGCAACTCAAGAGTTTTTATGAGGATTAAATCAGATAATATGCAAATGCATGGCACTTATTACCAAGCATTACATAGACTGTACGCTCATCACCAATTACCAAGAAGGACACCAAAACATGAAATTGAATAGCCAGTTACAAGTAAAGTAAAAGTACTCAAACACCACAAAGTTTTTAATGATGGAGGTAAAGCCTAAAGAATGAACTGATTGATTCACTAACTTTTTAAATTTATATCTATGGCCAGTAAGTTTCAGCACATAAATGCTATTTTCCTTTCTAAACCTTTCCTAATATCCTGTCCAAGTTTGTATAATGAAATCAGCTGTTCATCCGGACAGTTCTAATTTCTTAGGTATTAGGAGCACTTATATCATTTACCAACTCACTCACCAGTGAATCAAAAAGTGATCCAAATGCCAAGAATTGCATTCAAGCCACAGGTTTAACCAAGGCATGTTGATCTTTCTAGACCCAGATTTTTTCAGCTGTTTAATGGTAATCTATAGCTGTTTTACCAATTTTTGCAAGTTTTATGTAAAGATCAAAAACTCATACTCTTCGGCCTTGTAAATTTGGGTCTTTTATAAATATAAGTGATGTTATTATTTCCCTCACTAGTATATTTGAATATACTCAAACTAAGTAAAAGTAGTTTTCAACGATATATATTTACAATGTATAGATCCAGATTTCTTTACTAGTCTTATAAACTATACCTGAGAGAGAAATTAAAACTTGGAAGCTGTGAAAAGGCAGCTAATCTTTTTCTCTCTTGACTCTGGAAAAACAGAAAATAGCACCATCATGAGACAAGCAGGGTGATTACACCTTTGCAGGACCAAATTTATGTGATAGGAGGAAGATGCCATTGCTGCCCCCAATAAAACATGAATTAATGATTTTATTGCACACAGGATTATTTTTTAAATACAATAACCCACCCCTTATCTTTACCTTCTTCCACTTTCCACCCTAGCATTTTGTATTTGATGTTTTGCAAAGTAGAGATGGTTCATTTGTTGACATTTTCAGTGCTAGCATAAGACAGAGATAAATTGTTGGTGGATATTCTGAGAGAACTTCTCTGTACAATAATGTAGGTTCTCCAGCTTCTTTTCCAGACTAAATGTGTCTATTTCTTTTTTTTCTGTTTTCTTATTAAAAACCTAAGTGCATATTAAGCTAGATTATGGGGATATTCAATCTATATTTAGTTGGCCAGTAAACATCACTAAAAATGCAATGAGAGGGAGAAGAATGAGTTTACCAGAAATCTTCTCTGAGAGTATCCTACATTTGGTTGAATTAAATGCTCCTTTATTGCAACTTAAACTGGAAGGAAGGGATTGTAATAAGGCAGAACATTTCTCCCATACCCTCCAAAAAGTCCCCTCCCCACAAAGGGGCATGTAAATGGACCCTAAACTACCTTGGAAGGATGCCATCAAGGTATGAGCAGCACTGTAGTCCTTCTGGAGGTTTTAGGGGAGAATCCATTTCCTTAAGCTTTCCAGTTTCTAGAGGCCGCCTGCATTCCTTGGCTTGTGGCTCCTTTCTCAAATTATCCTGAGTTCTGCTTCCATCATCACTTCTCCTGCTCTCATTCTGACCTTCCTCCCTCCGTTTTGTAAGAACCCTTTTAATTATGTTGAACTTATTGAATAATCCAGGAGGATGGTTCCGTCTCAAGATCTTTAACTTAATCACATTTGCAAAGTAACTTTTGTCATGTAAGGTAACACATTCACCAGTTTCAGGGATTAGGAGGTAGACTCATTTGGGGGAGCCATTATTCTTCTTACTATACTGGGTAATTACTATGGAATAAAAAACACTTGGATTTAAATCCTGAACCCATCATTTATTAACTGTAGGACTTTAGGCAAATTGCTAAAATTGTAATCTGCTTCCAAAGCTATAAAACTGGGATCATAGTTATATCTACCTCATAGGGTGATTGTGAGAATCAAATAGGCAACAAGGCTAGTTGCATAAGGCCTAACACAATGATGACATATTATTTGCTAGACCAATATTTCTCAAACTTAAGTGACTAACAATGCCTTTTCAAGGAAAAATAATTTCTCTTTACCATTGATAAAATGTTTAAATTACACTGTTACTTAAATAGGTGCAAAATAAACTGGGTAAACAAACTCCTTTTGCTTATAGCTCTTATGCAAATATACAAACTTACAAAGCAAATTAATGGAATTAAGCACTGCTTATTAGCTGAATTGCATTCTTGCTACTACACCATTGGATCTTTCCAGTAAGGCATCTTATTTACTATAGTTTTATGATGCTTGAAAGCTCCCACCATCTTCCAGTATTCAAACTATGTATTGAGAAATCTTTATGATTACGATGAGCAGCCATGTTATCATTTGGACTCCACATGTTGCAAGTCTGGTTATACACATGAAATCAAACACGAGGGCTTAGGTCACATGGCAGTATCAACACTAAGAATATCTAGCACTGCACTTTCCAATACAATAGCCACCAGCCACACATGAACATTGAAGTTTAAAATAAAAATAAAAGTTTCAATTCATCAATCATCTTGGTCCCATTCTAATAGTTAATAGCCACATGTGGCTATGGCTACCATATTGGACAATATAAAATGAAACATTTTCATTATTGTGAAAAGTTATATTTTAAAATTCCTATACGGAATTCTGTCTGTACCCTTAGAAGACATCCGCAAACCCACAGGGGTTAAAAAAACTGCTGTTTAAGAAACACTACAGTAGATGGTAGGCCATGAGAAAAGAACTTATTCCTATTGTATTAACTGCTTTTTCCCTACCACTTGGTGCTTAATAAACACTTGAAAGATTGAATCTTCACTTTAAAAAGCAATGAGTATGTAAGTTATGTTTTAAAACTAAGAAGTTCTGTGATGGAATAAACATACTAGAGATAGGATATAGGACATACGGATCTTTTGTTTATCAAAATTTACATCAATCTATTTAAAACAAGTACTTTTCACATAGCTCATCATTTTGCCACTATGTTAATCACAAATAATACTAAACTTGAAGTTAGAAGGTCTGCCCTCTCGAGCCACTGAGTTAACCTCTCCAAACTCCACTTCTCTTATTTGGCCATTACACTTTATATTATTGCTAAAAGAGACCCACACAAGTCAAATCTGAAAGCAAATCATGTAAATGTAAATCTGAAAGCAAATCAAATTTTAATTCTTGTTAGGCTATCGATAATGGCCATTCATTATTAGGTTAAAATTATTCTGATTTAAATTTTTACTAAATGGCTACTGTCACAATAAAAAACTCCTAGAATCTAGGACAGCATTGAGGGTACAAAGGACATGTTAGCTATTGATACTAATGCCTTTACATATCTACTAACCTCACTGTAGAGAATAAATGTGTTTCTTCAAATTTATATACAAACTAAAATTTCAACAATTGAATCCTTTCATTAAGCTAGGGCATTTGCTATGTAAAGGAACCTTAACTCTTTTTGTTGTTACAATTTTTGTTTGCTTTCATGCAGTAAAATCATTATGTAACTTGAAAAATTATCCCTATGCTGTTTGTGTTATAAATTCATGATTTAAAAAAAAAAACCCTTTTACTCCTAAGATTATATTAGTAAGAGTCTAAACATTTCACTTTCATCTTACCATATAAGCTCCACAGGTTGGCAGTTAAAAG
Source organism: Cheirogaleus major (assembly GCA_963574435.1). NCBI lineage: Eukaryota > Metazoa > Chordata > Mammalia > Primates > Cheirogaleidae > Cheirogaleus > Cheirogaleus major. Next base: position 9,173 of record CAUYPO010104637.1, read on the forward strand.
TCCTCCTATAATAGACACAACTCTGAGACATTATTGATGTCCATGCTGGAGAAATGAAATAAGGTTATAAATGATGAAATACATGCATGTTTCCTACTTTATGGGAAAATAAGGTATTTCATTACTTGGCTATTTGATTTACAAACATTACGGATTTTATTGGAAGTCCCATGAATATGTCTGGTAAAATATAATGGAGTAACTTATATTTCTCTCGAGAATACTGTAATATATTTGTGTTTCTCTGAATTTGAAGGGAACAGCCTAACATTGTATGCTATCAAAATGCAAATGCAGCATCATTTTGCCAGAAACTTACTATCTCCAGCAGGAATTATAGATGCAATTTAATTCATGCTGGAAAACGATACTTTCCATTAGCGCAGATTTACTTTCAAGACAAAAATAAAATGATTTAGAGGTAATCTCAGTCTACATCTTTTGAAAGATTCCGTTTTTCTTATTTAGAGTAGAAGTACTTCTAAAAAGTATATAAGAAATATCTATACTTTACCTGACCGTATCAATTCCAGCCATCCCATTTGATGTGAACTACCTTGAAAGACTGGATTAGTCGGCATGACTGTGTGCAATAAAACATGGAATATATAAATATTTTTGATAACAAATGACTGTTGAAGAGTTGGAACACCTTTCACTCACCTTAGAACCTGGAGTAATATTGATATACTAGTGTCCTTGAAAAAAGTGACATACTTAAAGTAGATGACTAGCTGCTATGGTGATTTAAACTGCTTAGGGTTTTTTATTTTTTATTTTTTTATTATTTCAAAATATTACGAGGGTACAAATGTTTTTGGTTACATGGATCGCTTTTGTTATGCTTGAGTCAAGGTTATAGGTGTGCCCATCACCCAGATAGTGCTCACTGTACCCACTAGGTAGGTTTTTGCCCCTCCCCTCCTGCTCCCTCCCCCCTGCTTGATTTCCACTAAGTTTTACTTCCCTCTGTACACATGTGTGCTCATCAGTTATTTCCAATTAAATTTTAGCAAATACATTTGGTGCTTGTTTTTCTATTCTTTAGATATTTCACTTAGGATAATGGTCTCCAGTTCCATCCAGGCCTTGTTGTGAAAGGCCTTAATCCACCCTTTTTCATGGCTGAGTAGTACTCCATGGAGTACATATACCACATTTTGTTAATCTACTCATGAATTGATGGGCACTTGGGTTGGTTCCACATCTTTGCTATTGTGAATTGTGCTAAAATAAACATTCAACTGCAGGTGTCTTTTTGATAAAATGACATATTTTCCTTTCGGCAAATACCCATTAGTGGGATTGCTGGATCAAATGGTAGGTCTGCTTTTAGTTCTTTGTGATATCTCCATATTGTTTTCCACAGAGGTTGTATTAATTTGCAGTCCCACCAAGAGTATATAAGCATTTCTTTCTCTCTGCAACCACACCACTATCTACTGTTTTTGGACTTTTTAATAAAAGCCATTCTAATTGGGGTAAGGTGATATCTCATTGTGGTTTTAATTTGCATTTCCCTCATGATTAGTGATGCTGAGCATTTTTTCATTTTGTTATTGGCCATTTGTCTATTTTCTTTTGAAAAGCTTCTGTTCATGTCTTTGGCCCACTTTTTAATGGTTTTTTTTACCTGTTGATTTGCTTGAGTTCTTTGTAGACTCTGGTTATTAGCCCTTTATCAGATGTATAGCTTGCAAATATTTTCTCCCATTCTGTAGGCTATCTATTTGCTCCATTGATAATTTCCTTAACTGTGCAGAAGCTTTATAATTTAATCAAGTCCCATTTATTTATTTTTGCTGTTGCTGTGATTGCTATTGGGGTCTTAGTCATAAATTCTTTCCCTAGGCCAATATCCAGAAGAGTTTTCCCAACATTTTCTTTTAGCATTTTTATGGTTTTATGCCTTACATTTAAGATGTCTATTTCTCTACTTTATAATTTTCTTCTGAAAATATAAATGAACTTTTTCAACCTTTCACGATTTCATACCTCTTTACTTTCTCATGTGCTAATTATCTCTAAAGGAAATACTTTCTCCTCTCCTATCCCTCTTCCTTTTTTCTGATATCTAACTAAATTATATTGCTCTTTACATTAAATCTCAGCTTCTTTGTGAGGCTTTTTCTAACACTAGGAATAAGTGAATCTGGTTTATGAGTATTTTTCAAGGTGATCAGTTTTCTCAAAAATTTGTCAGGCATTTGTTTTTATCTTCTATAGTTAGTATATCATCATTTTTTTATTGAATGAGTATATATCAATGACTCTCAAAGATTTACATGAAGTTTTTTTTTCTTAACAAAATGTTATAAATTGATTTTCTGTAGCAATGAAGTAAATAATTAAAGTTTGAATTATGTTTTATATCTGTAGTAATTCACTGATTTAGTAAGCCAATATTGCAATGTTTTAGAATTTTCTTTCTGAGCAGGTCAATCTAAAACTCAGAAGAACATAAGAAAATAAAGGACCAAAACGCAGTTACAAAGTCTCCTTATTGTAATAGTAATTGGTCCAGTTTAGACCAACAAGTTCTTTCAGGCTTGGAACAACTACAGAGTCCAGGAAAACTTTCTAAGACATGAATAAAAGATGTCATGCTATATTTTCCAAAATTCCATGTGTGAAATAACTGAAATAACACCTGCCTGCAATACTGAAAAAGAGAAATGACAGCAGTTCCAAGGATACTGATTTTACACCAATTTTAACTCTTCTGAATGTAAATGGTTCCTCTAAATACACACGATTTTTAAAGTTGCTCAAAGAGAAAAGCAGTTATTTGGACTATGCTATTAATGTTCCCATTTTCACAAATGTGTTTCAGATTTATCCTTACACATTAATAATATTAAAATCTCCCAAAGCAGAGATTTAATTATACTTTCCAAACAAAGCAATAAATTTTTGAGCATACTTAAAACTGTCGTAAATAATTAAAGCTAAAATTTATTCTTTAAAATAAATGAACCAAGTAAATTTGTGTTGCTGTGACCTTGATTTAATAACATTGAATTTTTTAATCACTTACTTGCTAATCAAAGAAATGTTATAATCTTTGATGGAGTATCCCTGGGTTCCAGTTTATTTCTTTATTTTAATAAGATAGGATATATTTTTCATAAAAAGTTATTTAAAATGGCCTTATAAACAGATATTTATTAAATATTTACTGGGACCATGTCAAGCACAAAACTCATTATTCAAACTTCACCAAATTATCTGTTTTATAGACTAAATTAGTTACAGATTCTTGGGCAAATGATATTGCACAGAGTTGGGCAAATGCCCTCATGGTGTTCCCAATTTCCTAGGCCCTAATCTGTTCCCATATCCTCAAGTAGTCTCCAATGACTTTAATTACTTTTCTTCTTCCCAAACTTAGGTGATATTATATCCTATGATAGCTTTCAGTTTTATTTATTCATTCATACATTTATACATCCATTCAATACTTATTGAGTACTATTTTGTGTTTGGTACTGTGTTAGGCACCGAGCATGTTACCTGCTATCAAGTGTTTACATAAATAATTTTTCCCTGATAAGTAATTTTAGCCATGGGATAAATGCATTATATCAGGTAGCTTTACAACAGTATCAACCTCAAACATATATTTCTCATTCACGGTACATGCAGGCAGCTGTGGGTTGGCTGCTGTAACTCAACTCTATGTGAATTTCCATCCCAGAACCCAGGCTAAAGACATACTTCCTATTTAGGACCTGACATTCTAATAGTAGAGTAAAAAGAGCAGGATCTAATTGTGCAATGGCTTTTAACATTTCTGCTAGAATGTGATACACAGTTATTTCTCATTATTTGAGATAGTGATGTTCTATAAAGAATATTATATTAAATGTCTATAAAATATCTATAAATGTTAATATATTATTAATTATAATATAGTTAACATATAGTGAAAGATAATTAATGGTGGTGTTATAAAAAAACAAGTTGAAAAACTAATATCGTCCCACAGAAATTCTCCTATTTCCAGAGCTTCTTGCCTAGGTCAGTGGCACTGAATGTAAGCTGATTACAAAGAAGACAGGCAAATGACCCAAATGCATTTGCGATAATTGAATAGTCTCTATCAGCATGTAATATTTTCAGTAAAGCTGTTATGTTTTATATCATATTGAGAAATAAAAGGGTTATGAATAGGTAAGTTGAGCAAAAATATTATGCTCGATCATTTAGCATATTAATTAATTTGATTCAACTATTTGTACTGGCTAATTTGCATATGAAGAAACTCTATCTGGGAGACTTGAGTTTAAATTAAGTCCATGAAGGATTACACTTATAACTATATACTTATAATGAGTGAATTTTATTATGTATAAATTATATCTAAATAAAATTAATTTTCAAAAGAATTTGTGTCTGTATAGATGTTTTAAGTTGTAATAATTAACATAGGTTTTATGAAACAATTTTCTGGCTCCCAGTATTACTGCTGTTTAAGTTAAGTGAATAACTGGGAGTGTTATAATGAGATCCACAGCAGGAGAAGTCCAGAAGTATTGATTCAGTTTCTCTCCACTTCAAAAAAAAAAAAACCCAGAAACACCCTGGGTCAAAAGCTGATTACAAGTTTAACCATGTAAGATACTACCACATCTGCTAAGTAATTAGACACAAATAAAAAGTCTGGCCAGAATACCAGAGGGCAGAGAGAAGGAACTACAGCATACAAACAAATTTTTGGCTGTTTCCTCCTCATTAGAGCTAATAGATATCCATCCTTCTGAGGAATTTGGTCAGGACTTTCTTTCATTGCAATGAACTATCTAATAATGAGTTTGCAGAGGTGGAGAAGTAAAATGCAGAGTACCCATACTCATGAGAAGAACAACAGAAATTCCAGCACTTGGCAAAAAGCCAAATTAGTTTAGGCTGGCTTGATAAATATCCTTTTGCACACTTGAAGAGCACTGAATTCTCAAAATTAAGACAGGGATAAATTTAGACTGAGTGTTGAACATTATATTAAATGATGTTAACCAGATGAAAACATTATGCTTAAATTTTTTTTTAAGTTAGCAGGTTAAAAATAATCTCTTTATACAGCTTTTTGGACATAATATAAGGTTGTATTTTTTTTTCATTTTAGTTTTTGAGTTAAATTTTCATCTATCACAAGGTTATAGAGTGTTTCTCAAACTACATATGGTAAAGAGCTAGTTTTAGCATATATTCACAGCCACTTAGAATCAAGCAAAGCAGAAAAACCTCTAGAGCTAAACTCTACCTTTTTAACCTTGGGCCCGTACCACTGTATCTTGTATTTCCTTATATCTGTTCAGGCACTGTTGAAGATCTTCTATTTTTCAATCCTATGAATAAAATAAATTACCATCTTGAATCCTCATTTTTTTTTTTTTTTTTTTGAGACAAGAGTCTTGCTCCGCCGTCACTCGGGGTAGTCTGCCATGGCATCACCATAGCTCACTGTAATCTCCAACTCCTGGGCTCAAGAGATCCTGCTGCCTCAGCCTCCCAAATAGCTGAGACTACAGGCACATGCCACTATGCTGGGTTAACTTTTTCTATTTTTTGTAGAGATGGGGGTCTTGTTCTTGCTCTTGCTCAGGATCGTCTTGAACTCCTGGCCTCAAGCAATCCTCCCTCCTCAGCCTCCTGGAGTGATAGGATGAGAGACATGAGCCACCACGCCTGGCCTAATCCTATCATCTTAAAAATGTAAAAGTCACTGCAATACAAACAATGAGCAGATGTGAATTATTTACATTGAATAATACTTTTAAACTTTAGTAAAACTGGTAGTATCTACAGGTATGTTTCCTACATACATCAGAAATATGGGAAAAGTACCTCTAAACTTAAAGATCTTATCCTTTAGCTGCCATCTTTAAAAAACAAAAACAAAGTGACAAGATACAAAAAAAAAAACAACCAAAACCCAAGAAAAAAATCAGCTTTAATTACTATCCTCTGTAACTTTCAAGTCAAGTCTTGAAGGGAAAGCCTAAATCTTCTGTCCTTATTAGTCATCATTAATCACCTGGCTTTTCACTTTTCAAAACACTTCCCCAAAGTTGCTTCCATTAGTCAGTCATCAGTGACCTCCTATCTACAATTCTGTATTTCTCCTAAAATTGATGGGGTTCACTCCCCACCAATCTATATTTCTACATTAATCCTAAAGTTCAGATTTGTGTTCCAACTTTCTAAGAGAAATATCCTTTAAAATGTCCCTTGAATTTATCCCAAATTGAAGGCATCTAAAATGAAGCTCATTATTTCTATTCAGTCCTTGAGCCTGTGCTTGGATTTCTTTAACTCTTTAAGGGCACCATCATTCACCCAGTTGCCCAAATGAGAAAGTTACTCGTTTCTCAAAGCCAGAGATCTCTAAACGTTGTCAACCTGTAAATTTCTCTAAAATCTCTTCCCTCCTTACCACCTCACAGCCACTACCTTATTTTCAAGCCCTCTTCATTTCTCATCTAGACTATTTTCATAAGTCTCTTAATTGTTCCACCTGTCTTCACTCTCCCTTTCTGCTACCAGTTAGCTTTCTAAAATGGCAACTTAATTAAGTCACTGTCCAAAGTCTACAAGCTAAGACCCCAAATCATAAGCTTAGCATACCAAGCCGACCACCCTCTGACTGAGCTCTGTGGTCAGCCTCATACCCCCACCCCACCTGTGCCTCACGCTCCACCTCTTTCCCAGCATGCACTGTGCTGTGTCAAGCCCGGGTCTTCAGACATGTTTGGACTCGTGGGCCATTTGCCTAGAAGCTTTATTTTCCTGATGAATAATTCTCACTCTTCTTCACAATTTGCTCAAATATGTCCTCCTTGAAGCATTCTGGAAGTCCCAAGAAAGGTATGTTATACTCTTGGTGTTCCTATAGCAGTTTGAGCATCTAGTAAGCCCTCCTTCAACGCTGGGTCTTGGTTGCTGCTTTTTTTGTGTTTATTTCTTGAGACAGGGTCTTTGCTCTGTCACATAGGCTAGAGTGCAGTGGGGTCATCATAGCTCACTGCAACCTCCAACTCCCAGCCTCAAGGGATCCTTCTGCCTCAGCTCCCAAGTAGCTGGGACTACAGGTTCATGCCATCACACCTGGCTAATTTCTTCTATTTTTTATAGAGACAAGGTCTTGCTATGTTGTTCAGGCTGGTCTCAAACTCCTGGCCTCAAGTGATCCTCCCACCTCAGCCTCTCAAAGTCCTGGAATTACAGGTAAGCCACTGCATGCAGCCTGTTGCTGTTTTTCAAGGGAAAGATTAAAACAAAATAAATTTCAGTAATTTTTTTTTTGTTTTAAAAAAATAATAAAAGCTATATGCTAATTACTTTTCTTTTCATTCAATAATGGGAAAAATTAGCAAAAAGGAGCCTACATATAGGTAAGTGAGTATGACAATGAGTTTATTTCTGTGGAATAAAAAGCAAATAAAGAGTGAAAGGTAAAAATAAATAAGAAGAAAAACAGAGTAGGCAAGAATTCGAGAAAGAAACTTACAGTGAGAGAAAAAGATCAAGCCAAAGTTCTTTGGCATTTTGTTGTTTTTTTACTTCCTTGAAATTACTCTTTTTCTTGAGAAAACGTTCCCTTGTTCTATTCATTCAGGTGCACAAGGGGAGAGCAGTTCTGATGACATGAGCTGAGCCTGACTGTGGCTGTGCTAGATACGTGTGTGGTCAGTAAGCCATGACAAACACACGCTTTAGCAGTGGGGTAACTGCATCCGTGCTCTTCTTACCCGATGAAACACCAGATGCGGGTGAGGAGATCCAACTGCGGCGGGGATCTCGTGGAGACCTTGGTATCAGGCTAACGTAGCTAAAGCAAAGCCGAGTGTCTGTTTTCTGGTATTTCATCTCTCAGGAGAGCAGAGACAATCCCAGATGTGAAAGCAGCCAGGAGCGTGAAGGAAATAACGTGTCTATGGAGAAGAAATCCATCATGACTGTGAAGCCAACACTGTCATGGGGCTGCCTCCTTTAGAATTTCCAGTGACCACAGAAAGGATGTGCTATGGAATGTATCCTTTCCTTTGTCACCTGAATATGCAGAACTGATCTGAATGCTGGAATGTTTTCTAAATTCATGCTGGTGAGGGTTCTCAGTTGAGCTGTTGCTGCTGGCGCCTACTCCTGTGCACACAACCATGATTGACAGCTGCCACCGCGGGGAATGTGCACACCTGAGCGGGGACAGGGCACGCTTGCCCCTTAAGATCAGTAGTATTTGGGGTATGTTCTTTCAAAATAGGATATCTCAAGAAATTGCATGGGATCCTCAGAATGTTGTTACAAAACATCCACATAAATATTTAAATATCATCTGAATACCTTTTCTTCATTTGCTGCCATCAAAGACTTTACAGACTTTTTCATTTTTTTTGTACTTCAATATCTGAAAGTAACACAACATCAAGTCAGAAGTCAGTTTAGTTAACACACGTGACAATGACAAGAAGCTACTTATTCTTCAGACTGAAATGTTTTAAGGTCGAGATGTTAATGATTTGTTTTGTTATTTAAAAAGGGCACATTTAACACCCAGATCCTCTCTTAGGGAAAATCTGAAAGACGAACACCTTCTATATCTCACCTCCAACAGCTGTCATTCCAGACAGAAAGCAAGGGCACGTGAGAGCTAGCTATCCTCTCAGGGCAACAACAACATCTTCATGAAGAACACTGAAGATGAAATTTCAGTGCTATAACAATAAAAACGCAGACTTTCCAAAAAAGGAACCTCTGAAGCAGTGGGTGAAAGCAATGAACAGTTGGCAATGACTACAGCAGAGAAAATGATATTCGGTCATAACCCAGAGGGAGGCACGGGCGGTGGGAGCCTGAGGGAGTGTGATATCTACATGAGTACTCATGCTAGGAAGCTGGCTGTGGTTCCACACAGAAGGACAGTAAGTGTTTGCTTCATCTATAAACTTCATTTCCAATAGTATTTAAAAACAGATTTCAAGATATAAAGGCCAAAGTAAGCTGAATGTGGTTTTCCTTCAAATTTGATATTTAAATACAAAAGCATGTTATTTGAATAATTAAAAACTGAAACATTTTAACATGAAAAGTTACCCCAAAGTGAAACCATGGACTAACAAATTGAAACACAGAAAAAAAATTTCAGCTAAAATTGCCTGCTTCTGAGGGGAAAAAAGTGCTATTTAAGATAATTTTTAAAATAGTGGTACATCATTCAGCACTGATGTAACATTGTCAATTTAGATATATTCTATAGGAATTGAAAATTCAGTGACGGAGGAAAGAGCTCACTAAGGACTTATCTGAATGTTGTACTAAATAATCGAGGCTCCATTAATCAGCCTGGATAAAATCCCTGCTGTAGTCGAGAAGATATGTTCGAAGGAGCTTCCAGTGCAGATCTGAGACAAACAGTGGACTTCAAAACATTGAAAATCAAAAACAAAGTTCCAAACTATTTTTCAATTCTGGAAAACCTTTATAATAGCGAGTTTTCACAGGAGTATAAAAGTTACTTTCTCCTCTGACCCTGTATCATCTGGACCACAAGGAAAACGTGTTCTTATATCCACCACTCTGTGTGCCCTGTTGTATCCTGGAGAGCAAAAGGGCCGAATCAGACAAAATCTATGAAATGATTTTTTACTGCTTGTTTCTTTACCCTCTATTTTGCATACTTTGAAGAAATGGAGAGCTTATCAATAAAGCAACTTTATATCTTCAGTGACAAAAATATTTTAAAACACATGCAAAGAACAATCCAAGCAGTACTTTTGGTGAATGTAATGACTGATGGAAATACACCAAAACCTTACTTTTTTCTTTGAGCTTCTTATTTTAAAATTTTCATCTATGCAGGAAAACCCAACGAATTGGAAATTAGTATACATTACAACAATAAATAATATTTTCAAAGTATTATTATCTAGTCTCTTTTTACCTAAAACAAAGGAACTCTAACCTCATAAAAACTAAATATTAAGCACTATTGGGTGACTTCAGGATTGGCAGTCTAATAAATAATGCTTTGTGTGAGGTCAGCAAGAGATTGTGTTGTAATTAATCAGAAGACCTAAATTCAAGCTACTGCCTCTGTCATATCATCTTTCTGAACCTTGATTTTCTCGTATTAAAATTAGGCTTATGGAGTACAAGCACTTATTACACCATATGCGATGAAAAACCAGTTAATGTCGCTTTGGCTGTTTTTTACATTTCCATCACAGTGTGATCCCTGGTCCCCCACTGCTTGTGTCCTAGCCAGCTCCCCACTCAAGTTCAACAACACTGAAACAGTCTCTCTCCTGCTCAATGAGATGTGGGCACTGAGGATGCAATGAGATGCGGGCACTGAAGATGCAGTCAGATGCTGTGTCAACAGCAGATTGCCAGGAGGTTTCTGAACACTTGCTCTCAACCCCTGTATTTACTTAGTGCTGCACTGATAACAAGCAGCCCCCAGGCTGGTTCCGGTCCTCAGATCAGACTCTGGGTAGCACTACCCTAATATATCATCTAGCCCCCAAGTCCTGTGATTCCATTTTATTCTTAAAACCTAAATGCATGACCTGTTTCTGAATGTCCTTTAACATGTACAATTCTACCTATGCCAAAATATAGGAGAGGGAATCCATTTCCCTCGAGTTTGATGAACTGGATTTTCTCACAGATAGGAAAAGGTGAGACCTACAGGTATATAAAGCCATGGTATGCTAGAGCCAAGAAAGACTTTGGAGGTAATCTGATTCAAGACCCTCAATGGACAGACAATAATGTTACTAATTTTCACATAGCAGACAAAAATGTACCAAAGCTACACTAACTAGCAGGCTCTTTTGAGTGAGTCAGAAGTTGGTTTCGTATCTCACAGTGCCACAGTTGTCATTTGTAATCACAAAGAAAAGATAAATTTGACCTAGTGCTGTCAGATATTATGTGCATTATATTTCCAAATATAACCTTTATTTATTTATTTTGAGACAGAGTCTCACTCTGTTGCCTGGGCTAGAGTGCCATGACGTCAGCCTAGCTCACAGCAACCCCAAACTCCAGGGCTCAAGCAATGCTTCTGCCTCAGCCTCCCGAGTAGCTGAGACTACAGGTAGGCGCCACCATGCCCGGCTACTTTTTTCTATTTTTGGTAGACACGTGGTCTCGCTCTTGCTCCAGCTGGTATTGAACTCCTGACCTTGAGCAATCTGCCTGCCTCAGCCTCTCAGGGTGCTAGGATTACAGGCGTGAGCCACGGCACCCAGCCCCAAATATAACCTTTAAAAAAACCACATTTCATTCAAGGTATTTTCTAACATGTATAACCTACATTATTAGAAATTATAGCCCATATCATACTCAGAACCGCCTCAGGTATGAAAAAATTTTGGATACATTTGTACATTTTTCTAAAAGCAGAGTTAGTCTACTTTTGCCTTCCAAAAGGTTGAGGCCTCAAACCTTTGTATGAAATTTTCAATAATTTTCCAAAGATACAGAGCCATTCGTCTCTTCTCCCAAAAGAACAGGAAAGGTTTCCAAATTCCTTAGTTTATTTCATCTCTATTTTAGTTCCAGGGGAAACAAATCTTAGGACATAGTAATGGCTCCTTTTAATTATTTTGACATTCCCTTGTATTGCAATTTGGACGACTACATTCTTGTGACGAGAATTTACAACTTAGTAATCTAACATGACAGAATTGTCCTTCTCCAGCTACAGAAGAGGAAGTTAACGGATTCCCAGGCACAGTGAAGAGTCGTGGAGAATTCCCTGTGGTCCTGGGCCTAGCTGGCTTCTGCTACTCTTTCTTTGATGCTAAAAGTACACAGTGACTAACATCAGTTTCCTCTACAGACTTTGGAGAATTTTAACAAGATAACAAATGTTTAGCATATCTTCTTACCTCTATCAAGAATTTCAATCCCTTCTCCTTTCACCTTGGAAACCAGTTTTTCGTGTAGCCTTTTTACTTCAGCTTCCTTTTCTTCTAATTGTTCCTTTAAAGATGCCAGTTCATCCTATAAGTTATAAATTCATTTTAAAATAGTAGATTTTGACTAAAAGAGAATATTCAGAGAGCATCTTAGCTCTTTAAATCAATAATTGGATTTTACAAATGAAGCAAGAATCTATAAGAATTTAGACACAAACATCAGAAATTACGGTCAATGAGAAACAGGAAGCAAGACTATTAATAGAAGTCCAATTACTAATAGCTACAGTATAATTATTTCAAGTTTCTTTGTGATCAAATTAAAAATAAATTTTTTACAGTATCATTAGGGCAAGGAGAGCCCTAAAGTTTAAATCTTAGGTTACATTAAAAAAAAAGTTAATCAAGGAAGATAATCAAATTAGACACTTAGAGTCATAAAAGCAAAATTAAATGCAAATTGGAAAAGACTTGCTTGAAATTTACTCAGCGTTTCAAGGTGGCACTCATGCTTCTTGGACAAGCACAGAAATTAATTAGTGGGAACAGCAGCAAGTCATGAACAACTTTAGCCAAATCTCAGAACTAAATAATTTATCTTCATCACTAAGATAAAGACACAGAATCTCCTACAACAATGGGAAAAAATAAATTTAGAAAACAGGTTTTTAAGTCCTCTTTATTTTTTAACTATGCAACTGTAAAAGATGCCATTCAAGGTTTTATTTTTGTTTTATTTTGTTTTAAGACAGAGTCTTACTCTGTTGCCCTGAGTAGAGTGCCGTGGTGTCAGCCTAGCTCGCAGCAAGCTCAAACTCCTGGGCTCAAACAATCCTCCTGCCTCAGCCTCCCAAGTAGCTGAGACTACAGGCGGCACCATGACACCCAGCTAATTTTTCTATTTTTAGTAGAGATGGGATCTCGCTCTTGCTCAGGCTGGTCTCGAACTCCTGAGCTTGAGGGATCCTCTTGCCTCCGCCTCCCAAAGCGCTAGGATTACAGGCATAAGTCACCATGCCTGGCTCAGCAAATTTAAGTTTTGTGGGCTGTATTTAACACAGAAAATAGAGCTATGCAATGCTAATAAGTATACCTTTATATTCGATATTCCATTTTATTTCAGAGGTCTATAAGGATATTTATTACATATAACAGATGAAAACATAGCTCTCCAGAAAAGCTAGGTTGACTTACGGTAGGAGTGTACACCAAGTATAAGAAATTTTTAGTAGCACTAGCAAGGAGTGCTGCCCTGTTCTCAGACTTCTGCTTCTAAGCAGTAATTTCTGTTCACTGCCATGTACAGTAAACTACTGAACATTTACCTTCAAGTCTCTAAGGAGGAAAGCAGTCTCTGCTGTTGATATGCAAGAGAATTCTTTCACAGGTGAGCTTCTACAATTATTTTACCATGCTTGGGTCTCAGTCTATGACAGTTAGATTTAATTTATGAATTAATGATTTTATTTACCTGTCTATTGTTTTTCACTAATTATTTCATATGTTTTTGAAAACAAGTATTAGGGATCAGACTGTCCCTTTAATCAGCTTGAAACGTATTTTTCATGAACAGGTGACACGCATACCAAACGAATGCACACACCACCAAAACCACCATCACAGCAAAACAACACAAGCCAGAAAGCAACAGGCCTTGGATCCCATGACCCAAGTCTACTACACCTTCAGTGACTCCCGTTTTTGTTCCATCCGCTGCTTTTCATACTGCATCTGACCCACCTTGATTTTCATGCTAGAAAGTTTGGCCATTAAAGACTGGTAGAGACACAGAGGAGTGAAAGAAAACTACAGATAGAAAAAGACAAGCTAAATAACCAAGAAAACAGCATCAGTTTATAAAGGAGGTTAGATATCACTCACAGAAATGGCAGGTTATGTTCTGTCAGGTTAGTTAAGCTTTGGTTTTTATTCAGAACAGCAGTGTTTAAATTCAAGAAGGTTTACAGCTTAGGGGAAAACTTCATTCACTTACAAAATACCTTCTTTAATATATACTAAGTAGAAAACATATTTTACTTATATTATTGGTCATAGATGAGTAGTAGAGCCATTTGTTTAAAAATTTTAAGCAGTGAGAAAACTTACTTTGGTTGATTTTAGCTTTTTTTCATACTGAAGTCTCTCGTTGTCCATTTCACTGACTTTTAACCTCAAATCATTGATCTCCTGAATTAGGCCCTGTCCAAAAAGAAACAAGGAAATACATCAGGAAAAGTGGTAACACAGTTATATATACCTAAATAGCAGCTTGGAAATCTTAGGAAGACAATGGCTCCTAGGTTAAACTTGTATGAATTAGATCAGACAAATGGAAATGATATATTTCCATAAGAACCAACACATCTTTCCATTACTGCAGTCCCCAAGCCCCGCTCCTAGTCTGTGGCCTGTTAGGGACCAGGCCTCTGAATACCCCCACCCCCAGTCGTCAGTAGGGATGAAAGTGGGGGGTGGCACTGAGCAGGAGGGTAGCAGTGGGTGAGCTAGCAAAGCTTCAGAAGCTTCATCTGTTTTTACAACTGTTCCCTATGGCTCGTATCACCACCTGAGTTCCGCCACCCCCACCCCCAACCCAGTGGGTGGAAAAACCGTCTTCCATGAAATCAGCCCCTGACGCCAAAAAGGTTGGGGACCGATGATTTAAAACATTGCTTTGAATTCCCAATGCCTCTGTCCTACAATGATGGGCTTATGAAAATAAAAGGTGACTTATAATTTTGATTAAGAAAGGTAGCTTAGGGCCGGGTGTGGTGGCTCACGCCTGTAATCTTAGCACTCTGGGAGGCCGAGGCGGGAGGATTGCTCAAGGTCAGGAGTTCAAAACCAGCCTGAGCAGCAAGAGCGAGACCCCTGTCTCTACTAAAAATAGAAAGAAATTAATTGGCTAACTTAAAATATATAGAGAAATTTAGCCGGGCATGGTGGCACATGCCTGTAGTCCCAGCTACTCGGGAGGCTGAGACAGAAGGATCACTTGAGCCCAGGAGCTGGAAGTTGCTGTGAGCTAGGCTGACACCATGGCACTGTAGCCCGGGCAACAGAGTGAGACTCTGTTTCAAAAAAAAAAAAAAGAAAGGTAGCTTAATATCTGATTTACTATCATCTACAGATATTTCTAGACCAAAAATGACTGTATGAACTCTACCTTTTAAAATATGCCACATTCTTTAAAAAAGGCATTTACCTTTAGGGCCTTTTCAGTGACATATGGGTATTTATAAAAATATTTTTTTATACTTACTTTTTTGGTCTACAAAAATACAAATTGCTTATCAACTCAATCTGGGTCAATGGAATGAAATTTAAATCTTTTAAGCCAGATTCTCAATTTGAAGGTGGTTGAGGGCCCAGTAGTTTATGTATATATTCAGAATCATAGTACAATTTTATATTTGGGAAATGAAAGACAAAGCAATTCTAATGTTTTTATGACATAATACAATTTGACACCTTTGCTACTGCCACTTTTCTTTAAAAAAAAAAAAAAACTAATTTACTTATAAAACTTGCCTAAATATTCTGAGAAATAGTCTTGTATTTTTGTCCATAGCCCAGAGAGTAGGCAAAGGAAATTAGAGTGCTAAATAATAACTTCTCTAAAAGAGAAGTTCATATACTCTGTGTAGAAGATGATTTTTTTTGCTACAAGCAACAAAGATCCATCCAATAGTAAGTATGTTTCTGCTCCTCTCTTTTTACAAGACATTTATTCCTGGGCCAAAAATTCATAAACTATGTAGTAGAATTAAACAAGAGTGCAAAAGAAAAAAAAAGTAGAACAATGCTATAAGAAGTAAAACTTTGTGACTAGGGACTATTCTAAACTTCCAAGTGTAATGATTCGACCTCACAAAGACTAGGAAAAGGGGTGCTATACTGAAATCCTCTTCCCAGTAAACCCATAAGCTTTTAAATTGTGATATCTTATAAAATGGGGAAAAGTATTACCTATCATTATTATGTACTTAGTCATTAATAATTATATGATATTTCAATAAGAGGAAATCTATTTTCTCCTTTTATTAATGAGGTCAAGAACTGGTTGACATTATTCAATAACATTTGTGATTCCTAATCTAACAGCTCAGAATTCAAGTTTTTTTAAAAAAAATCCAGTTTCTCTCACTTATTAAATGAATCATCTTTGTGCAATATGAGTCCTTAGTAGTCTTCCTTCATCAATATGGTGTGTACACACACACACAAAAAGAGAGAGAGACAGAATGTGTCATATTTTACCACTTTTAGAAATAGTGGCAATTTGCAAAGAAGAAACAACTGAATAAAATGAAATTATAAACTGGGATGCTTTTTCTATTTTAAAAAACTATCTAATTATCTTTTGCCACAACACTTTAAAAATGAACTCGATTTCCAACCTGAAAAATAGTCTTATCTTCCCATGACAACTCAAGCTGGAAAATCTGGCAATAGCTCCTTAATGTGAAACTTTAAAAAACAAAATACAAATTATTTCAATTAATTTCTTAGCAAAAGTTCAGTTCTTTTAAAAAAGTAAATCCCTGTTAATTTTCCCTTTCAGAGAACTCTCCAGGCCTCCCAAGGAACTCAATCTCTGACATGTGTGCTCTTACCACAAGGGGGCAATGGTGAGCGATGCTAAACATCTCCCATCTACAATTCCTGGGACAGGCATGTCCTGAATCTTCCAAGGTTTTAAGACTTTTACCCCCAATCCTTTGGAAATGCCTATACATCTTCCCCATGACAATATTTTCTTAGAAATTAATATCAAAATAATCTAAAATTTTAAGACAAAGTGAAAGATTTTGATCCATGAAACATCCGGGAAAATATTTTGCTTTTATGAAGGGAACAATAACAGGAACATAAGAATATTCAATTCAGTTTTAACTTGGAGGACTATTTTAATTATTTTCATATATAACATCACAAAGTTTATCAACCATTCTATCATCTCCGGGTATGTGCATACAACATTTTACCAATAGCATTGAATTTTTATTAGAAAATGATCAGGCATTGAGTTTACCGGAAGTTTGATGACAAGATCACTTTGCATGTGACTGGGGATGCATGAGTGAAGTAGGGAGGCAGTGCGGGGAAAGAGTTTGATACAAACAGCAGCCAAACTCAAGAGATGTAAATATTACTCTGCACTCTTACCCCTCAAAAAAAAAAATCTACTACAACGTAGTCCCAACATTTGGTGAACATCTTGTACCCAAGTTAAACTAAAAACAGTCACACAGGTTAAGACTTCCCCTAGACTTTGCATACACATGGAGAAGGCCACATCTATGCTCATCTACTGTAATTTCTTCCCTGCAGCGGAGCTGGCTCCATTGCCGTGTTGTTCATCTGTTGACAGAGTTCTATTACTACCTTTGATAGTGACTATGGTATGACAAAAAGAGGTGAAAGAGGAAAATATCAGAGCATATTTTTAAAGAAAGCATAAAACAAGAATTTTAAAACTGAGTAACTTTCTAAGTCTTATTTTAAGAGCCCCACTTTCAATCAAATGGGAAACATGCTCATATTGGTGATTGACAAAGAACTTTAAGATTAAAACATGAACCAGGTTAGAGATTTCCTTCTGCTTATGGAGGAAGCAAGACATATATCAAGACTTTCCATTATAGTTGGTTGACAGAAAATTTAATTTTGAAAATAGCAATGGAGTAAACCTCATTATCTCCAAATCTATCAAGAACCTTCAAATGCCAGATAATATAGGTAATATACCCGGTATCATACAGTTATGATATCATTTATGCTGACTATAGGCATATAGTCAGCATAAAATAAATGTCTGGGATAAAGATAGAGAGCAAGAATAAATAATTTCCTCTCCTCTCTCCTTCTTGGTATCCGTCTTCTAATCCAGTGTGACACCTCTCCAAATTCCAACCAAAGAAACAAAATAGAAAAAAGGAGGGAAGATGGCCCTCAGAAGGGATTTCTGTAGCTCTTCATATTTCATTTCAAATGAACAGATTTCAAACGGGTTTGTTCTCTCTCCCTACCAGCAAAACAAACTAGAAGATCTGGATTAACAATAAAATAGTAAAATAGGGAGAACAAACAAAAAAGCTTGTTTAGCCACTATCGAGTTGTAGATTATACCCTGAATTTCATAAAAGTATAGTAAGCCTTATTTAACTGGAAGGATTTATGTGTAGAATAGACCAAAATTAGAAGGCCAAATTAAATGACTTCCAAAAAACTCTATGATTTTATGATTATATAAAGCATCTTCTCTATATGGATAAACAAAATTCAATTACATAATAAGTAATCAATGTGCCTAAATAATAACTACTGGCAAAACCATGTATTAAAACCCATTATTTATAAAATTAAGAAAACCAGTATAGATGAATGGATGGATGTTCCAAATATGCTAAAGTCCAAAGTATTTTTAAAGGTTAATGAAAGGATTAATATTTCATATCAAAGGTCTTAAAAATGTTTTTAAAAATCTTAAAATAGAAACTGCCATTCACATTTAGTGATCAGAAGTCAACGTAATTAAAGTTTATTCTTAAAACGAAGCAGGATGAGGGCATATAGTGATTAACTACCTCCCCTGCACACCTCCAAAGGATTTCAACTTTGCCCTAGGAATGTGTGTGAAGGGAGAAGGGTGAGAAAGGAGACAGAGAGATGGTGTCATTTACCTCTGTGTCCCTAAATCTATCTTCATAATCCAATCTGTCCTTCTCCACAGCCGTCAGTTTTAACTTCAAGTTAGATATTTCGGCCATCAGATCCAATTTCTGAGTTTCTAAAGATGTTCTACTCAGAAGCTCCTATTAGAATTTAAGAGATACATTCAAAATTGTTTTATTAGAAGCAACCACACGCGAATTTATCTCATTTATGATTTATGCAAAACAGCACCCATCAAGTAGAGGATGCAGTAAAGTATAATTACTGAATATATTTAGGTACCCTTTTCTTGAGCAGTGATAAACACATGTGAATTTATTGGGGAGACATATTATATAGATACACACACATATATATATAAACCTCACATATTCTTAAGCCTGATGGTGACACTGATGATGATGATGATATTATATGAGGTGTGTCTGGAAAGTATCCAGCCATGTATTTATTGAAGAAGATACAAGATGCAAGAAATATTGTACACAGGACAATGACACCTCGGTCTCCTTCCAAGCAGGCACCTTGAGACATCACACAATTCTCCCAGCGTCTCTTAACCTAACCCGTACACGTTCAGCATTCTCAGGTGTTCTGCTTGTCACAGGCCTTCCAGAACGTGGATCACTTTCAACAGATTCTCAACTGCCTTTGAAGCTGCACTCACTGCATTGTCCCGAAAGCCTTCGGAATCATCCGAATAGTTTCCTTAGAGGAATGTTCAAGCTTAAAACAAAACTTGATGCAGATTCGTTGCTCTACTTGCTCAGCCATTTTGAATGTGATGGCCACACAGTACACATGCTCACTCAACGGCATCTAGCGCCCCCTGACTGGTACAGTGATGTTGTCATTGTTCACGCATGCGCATCCCAGTCCACTCTCCTTGGCTGCCAGGTTACATCCATGTCGTGCAAACCACTCTCGTTGTATTAACAATGGCTGGATACTTTCCAGACACACCTTGTATTTACACTTGTATTTACACCTTGTATGTGCCAGACATTGTTCTGACGTACAGTGTTGGAATCCTCAGAGCAATATTAGCACGTAGAAACTCCTATTATCTTTATTCAAAAGATGAGGAAGCTGAGGAACAGAAAGGTTAAGAATTTGCCTAAAGTTATGCAGCAAGGATACGGCAGAGCAGGAATTCAAACTTGAGTGGTTTTGCTCCAGCGTGTACGCTATCCACTATATTACAAGCCTCTCGTATGTGAGCATGGGGTGTGTGTGTGTGTGTGTGTATGTATATATGTTATGAGTTTTTCCTCAATAACAAAGGTTATATGTGGTGCCTGACATTTTTCTTAATCATAAAATATATGCTCTTGGTTGAGAGTTAGGAAACCAGCTGAATGCCAAAAAAAATTAAAATAACCTACAGTTCTATTAATATTTTACTCCAGAGTCTAATTACATAAACACTTTATACTGTGTGTGTTTTGAGACTCTGCTACTCCAGATTTTGGCTTAAAATGTGCTAGTCTAAGTGTATCTTGAAATTCACTGCTGCATCAGAGCAAACACAACATGGAAACGTAGCACCTCAAAGAGCTCAGCTGGAAACCCCCACCTTGGTGCCGGCTTCCACACATACCTGCTGCAGCATTTCTTCTGTGGCATTCAACTTCTCTCTGTGCTCTTCCAGACAAAACTCCAAATCTCTAATCTTCTCCCCCTGAGCCTCCACCTGGTCTGTTAACACACTTACCTGTATTTGGAGTAAAATACAGCAATGAGTTAGAAAGAATGTGGGTCCTATTGTACACTCTATTTCTCTAAATGGAACAAACACTGCAATGATCCCACCACTCATACGGTTGTAAAGAAAACTAATCCGAAAATTAACAAGGCAACGGTAGTCCTTCACATTCCTATTTATATGTTGCTTTTTGATCTAAGGAGTCCTACACAATTTTGGAGAAAGTTAGCGTTGATTAGGGTTGTATAATACTTTATAGGTTAAAACCATTTTAACCACTTATGAGAGAGTGTGCACACAAATTGTATTTCTTGGGGGTGAGGGTGAGATAGTATTAGATGTTCAAAGAAGAAATGAAGTTAATGTTTAAAACAGAAATTATGAAGGACTATTCTAATTTGATACTTCAAGAAGAATAAGGAAAAGAAACTAGGGAATTCAAATTCCATGCAATCTTTCAAGATGACTCTGATCACAACACATTCAAAGGCCTGTGAGGAACTGGCTATTGGGTGACTCCTTCAATCTCAGTGCTTATTGCAAATCTCCGAGCCTTTCCTCAAATAATCACCAGCCTAGTAAATATATTTCAATTCATTTAGCCCTAAATACAAAAGAAAAATAACTATCAAACATTTTAAAACATGAAGAAGCAAACTCAAATTTTGCCCACAAGCAAGACTCCACTCACTGTTGTGTTTTGTCTGGCCCGTGGTATCATATTAAAAAATTGAAAACTTCAATGTATATATCCAGATTCAGAAATACATACGTATGCATTAATATATTCAGATCTTATACTATAGATATTAATATATCTGAATTTCTGCTATATATTAAAAATCAGATCAGATGACAGGTGAGATCAGAAAGCCAGATCAGATGACACTGTGCCTCTCTTCAAACTGGCCCCAAAGAGCTGAGCTCAGTAAGGGCAGCTCCCTCTGGACGGGGTGCACACGCCCTCGTTCTGCCACAGGCCTCACCATTTCCTACTGCACTTACTGCCATGAGCCCAGTCTCAGTGCTGCAAACATTTGAATTTGCCATCTCAATTTAAAATAGTCTTTATGTCATGACAAAAGGTCAACACTTAAAAATCACTTGCCTGAAGAACGAGGGATTCTTTATCATTTTCTAAACGTGCCAGCCTTTCCTGATACACATCTCCGTTACCAGGAAGGTGTCCATTTGTCTGAAAAAGGAAATAAGACGGGTGAGGCTGATCCTCTTTAAGATCGATGTATTGTGGGCAAATGAAAATCACATGTATTTAATCCAAGGAGCCTGCATTGAATTCAGCACAACTGTCACTGCCAAACAGGAGAATACAATTTGGTTCATTCACCTCAAAACAGGTAAGACAGGCACGTGAAGCATTTAGGCATGTTTGCACCAAACTACACAACAATTTCTGATCAAGGAGAAAATAATGACCCCAAAGCAACAATGGCTGGTAATATTCTTCACTGGCAGTAGACACACACCCAGGAGTGGGCAAAGCTTTGTGAGTGTGTAGTGGGACACTCACAACTGTTGAAGCCTTTCTCTCTGCCCCAGAAAGCCTAAACACTCCGTCCACAAATCACTTCCCTGGTAGCGCTGACTAGCCACGATTATCAGCATTTTATCACCTTCTGTCTTAAACTCATTAACTTCTCGTGAGTTTGCTTGTTTGTACAATGTTATGTTCAGCTCCTGGGCAGACCCTGTAAATCGTCTTGTACCCTCTCCTAGCATCTGGCTCATCTGCATATATTGATGCTCACTCTTTCTTCCCCTTCCTCCTGCCCTCTCCTTAAAATAAGATTTAGGTATATTTATGCATGATATAAATGCCACAGGAAGTATGGATTGAGAAAGGAAGAACAGATTTTTTTTCTCGGCTGTCATATGCAAGTCATGAAAGAAACATAAAAAACATCATTTTGCAACATAGTAGTATATGTGATGTTCAATAGCTTTTACATTGCTCATAACCATAAAACATGTAATCCCAATAGAGTTCCTGATTCCTTATTCAAATACAACAGGTATAAAAGCCAGTTGGAATCCAAAATGATTAAATAGGGCCATCCACAGTTCAATTTAAAAAGCAACTAACACCTTCGGATTTAGAACCCGGAAAAAACGCAAATTATACATTCTTACTGCCCAGGGCACATCTGATGTGACATCTGTTATTTTTTTCAGAATTAACTGATACCATTATTCTACCTCTCCAATTAATGCAGTTTCCAGTATCAATTCTGGAAATAACAAAAGTCATGTGCTGAGAAGGAAAAAAAACGAAACAAAACAAAACGGGGCTTTAGCGAAAAAGAAAATTTCAGGATGTTTCTTCTAAAAGCTTAGGCACACTGGATACATTTTCCAAGAGGCCACAGAAGAATTGGAAGCCAATTTAGTAAATGAACAATTCACATTTAGAGCAGATGAAACGTTTAATATCCGCTGCTTGACCACATACCTGCACAATGACCACAGCATAATTAATTCTGTTTATATTGTTAACTGAAGTGCCAGAATTAAATTACAAGTATCATGAAGAGTGTGATGGAGTGCCTGGACCACTTCCATCCCTGGGTACCACCGCAGAAATGAAATGTACATAACATCTTGAGGGCAGTTTTTTGGAGAAGAGCCAGTATGTGAAATGCATGGTGTCAAAATCTAAGAAAGTCCCACAACAGGCCCTACACAGCTGTAAATTCCTCATTTCGACTATGAACATTAACAGGCATCTGTTTTTAAAACCCATGCAAGCCATGTTTTAGAAACACATACATTTCATTAGGTAGAAAAAACACTTTCTGTTCAGCAAGGACAAGAAGTAAAACTTGTCTTTCTTCTGATTGGAGGAAATTACAGCAATATTAGCAGTGTTTCCTCTCAAGCTACTGCATATGATATGGAAATGAGATGTTCTAAAATCAGTGCTCCAAAATTATCCCCAAATAGAAACAGATACTGAAAATAGACTAAAATGAGCATACTTAGTGTTTTTCAACTATACTGATATGTACAAGTACTCATAATGCTTAAGGGTAGTTTAGGGTTATTTTTAAAAAAACATTAAAAGTTACTATAGGAACAATAAAGCAAAATGTAAGAGTCACCAATACTACATACTTGTGTTGACTTAAGTAGGTAAAGATTTTTTTCTATCCACATGTGTTTATTTATATTTCTGCTAATTTGTTACCTTTGCATTAAGAATGTTGGAGGTAAATCCATCAGGTAAATACTCTATTGCCTCTATTCTTTCTCCAACTCCCATGCTCTCCCTACCAAATTGCTCAAAACCTCCCATATGTGACATGCTTCCTCACATACTAGTATTATTCCTTCTGCATGGGCTGTCTTCCCCACCCTCTTCTCTTCTTTCCTCATTCCTTAAGGTCTACCTCCACTGGGGCTTGGTCTATGAAGTCTTCCTTGAATTAACTGTTTACTCATATGTCAGCTGCAGCATCTGGATGAACCTTCATTACAGCAGCATCACACTGAATGGACTAAGGTTAGACTTGGCTACGCACACGTTTCTCTCTTCTAATACTCTGCATTCTTTGTGAGTAGGTTTGTCTTTGATTCTGACTTACAGTGGGTGCTAACTAAATGCCTGTTGAATGAAGGAACAATGAT
>CAUYPO010104639.1:0-19938 GCA_963574435.1 Cheirogaleus major
AGGCTGGTCTCGAACTCCTGAGCTCAAATGATCCACCTGCCTCGGCCTCCCAGAGTGCTAGGATTACAGGCGTGAGCCACCGTGCCCAGTCCAGCCCCATCTCTAATCCCTTCCAAACCCCTCTGGATGTGGGGGCAAATAGAATGTACCCTGGGCTTGAAGGACGACATACCATTTCCCCTTTATGCAGGTGCAGAGCGGGGGAGGGGATCCAGAGGGACCTGTAACTCTTCTGGCTTGGGTGGGTCACCTCATGGTGGGCGAGCACTAGCTTAAGAAAAATTATTTTTATATTACGGAAGTAATACAAAACTCACTTGCAGGCTGTTCATTGGCGAAAAATGAAAAAATACAGATAACTGCACACATGTGAAACAAAGACAATAGAAAATAACAATTTGTTAAAAAACCTAGCATTTTGGGGTGTACCCTTGCATCCTTTTTTCTTTATGTGCACATGTCATTATGCAGCAAAGTCACATCATAGGCTCAGTTAAAATACTTCAATTGAATTGTATACATTTTGCAGAGCAAAAGAAAACAGTTTAAATAACAGGGGCAGTTTTGTCCACCAGTTTACCCAAAGAATGAGCATGAGACGGAAGCCACAAACCTTCTATTTCCTCAGTTGCTTTCAATTCAAACGTGCCTCTCCAATCTTGCCAAGTGATACTAGCGTTTAGGGTACATATTTCTCACACGATATGGCCCCTACATGCAAGCAAACTACTGCATCAGGGACTCACCCTGAGAAACAGTGACCTTGCTGTGTAGGATTTAGTGCCGAGCCTCCAGTATGTTGCTTTCCTGCATTATTTTCAAGGGCAGTTTTGACTATTGGTGATTTCCTTTCATTGCCTGTGTTTAGAAGCCACTCCCTCCAGAGGGTGCAGTTTCACTGCACATCTGTTTATGACACTTAGGATGTTTTCAATGTTCCAGTAAGAACTAAGATGTGGAGACAAACATCCTTGTCCATAACATATTGGTTTTCTTGTTGAGTCATTTCTTTAGGGTAGGTTTCTAGAAATCAGTTGTGCCAATTCCCCCCAGAACTGTAGTACTGGCATACACTCCCGTCAAGAGTGCAGGAGTGTGCTTTTTTCTTTTCCCTTGCCAACACTAAATATGATTACTCAAAAAAATATTAGGGTGTGTTTTTTTTAAAGTATGCAATCCATATAGTTGGCACATAATTCAAGGAATATGAAAACGTTCACAGTTACAAGTAAGCTTGCCGTCCATAGTCCCCCAGTCCCTTAGTTTTCTTCCTGAGAGGCAACCCTTGTTAACTGTTTTTTGAGTGCCCTTCCAGAAAAACCCCAGGCCTGTGCTGCCCAATATGGTAGCCACTAGCCACAGGTGGCTACTGAGCACTGGAAATGTGGCTATTCCAAATTGAGATGAACTGTAAGTATAAAATACACACCAGATTTTGAACATTTAATACAAAAAACAGAATGTAAAATGTCTCATTAACAACAGTTCATGTGGATTACGTGTTGAAATGATAATATTTTGAATATATTGGGCCAAATAAAATGTTATTAAAATTAATTTCACCTGTTTCTTTTTATTTATTTATTTATTTTTTAAAAACATGGCTACTAGAATTTTTTTTTTTTTTTTTTTTTTTCCCAAGACAGAGTCTCGCTCTGTTGCCTGGGCTAGAGTTCCCTGGTATCAGCCTAGCTCAAAGCAACCTCAAACTCCTGGGCTCAAGCAATCCTTCTGCCTCAGCCTCCCGAGCAGTTGGGACTACAGGCATGCGCCACCATGCCTGGCTAATTTTTTCTATATATTTTTAGTTGTCCAGCTAATCTCTTTCTATTTTTTTTTTAGTAGAAACGGGATCTTGCTCTTGCTCAGGCTGGTCTTGAACTCCCGAGCTCAAACGATCCTCCCGCCTCGGCCTCCCAGAGTGCTAGGATTACAGGCATGAGCCACTGCACCTGGCCAGCTACTAGAAAATTTTGAATTACATCTGTAGCTTGCATTAAGTTTCTATCGCCCAGAGCTATTCCAGACATATTGAAGTATTTGCTCCTAGGTCTTCCTGCCACTTTGTTTCCCCAAATGCTGGCATCTCCAGCACGTAGCAGAAGGAGCACCCAACTGCGGTTGTGATTTGTACATTGCTGGGTGCTGCTGAGCAGTCCAACGGCCAAAGCTAAATGTGCCCGGGGCTGGGTTGCAGGCAGAGATGGGCAGGGGCCCCAAGGCAGCCGTACAGTCTTGCCTTTGGAGTATCTGTAATATTTAGGTGCCCTAAGTCATGTCTTCTGTTTAAAACAAAACTTTTAAATCCATTTTGTCCTCTGGGCCAGTAAATTGTCAGCCTCAACCTGAGGCTGAGGGTGTGGTTAGTATGGACCTTCAGTTTCTGTCTCACCCTGAGAAGTTTCATTAGGCTGAGTCTCCTGCCTCTAGGGAGGCCAAAGACGATTTGGTCTAGGGATGCGAGGGTAGCTGTATGTTGAGACCCACGAAATGGAAAAACAAATGATTTTTTAAATAATTGTCTTGGCTTTGCTGTGAGGTTACATTTTGTCCTAGAAAATACAGGCTATTGATTTTTCCCTCTGTGTATACAAATCCATTTATAATTCTACTATTGCAGAAAAGTAAAACAATTTTTTATTTTTTTAAAGAAGGAAGAAAAACAATTTGGCTATCACAGAAAAGATACAGGAAACTAAAACATGTGAGGATTCCATTAAGTTTCAGGATGAAGCCGGGCGGGTTTGGAGTGTTAGTGCAGGAAAGACTGGCAAGGAAAGATCAATTGAAACCATCTGCTTCTGCAAGAGGGCCAGGTGCCACCCGGACAGATGGGCATGAGTGCGAGCCCGGCACGGGGCCAGCTCATGCTCAGTCGAATGGCGGGGAGCAGAGTCTGTCCTCAGCCCGTGCGGTGACTACCCAAATATGGCCATGCCTGCAACTCCTGTCCTTCTGATCTCTGAAGCCAAAAACTTCAGGGTGTTTAGGGCCTTAAGCGGAGCTCTCTCTAAGGGGGCAGGCAGGAGGATGCTATGGGCTAGTCACCTACGTGTTGTTTAGAAAGGGGACACTTGAAAAACAATCTTGCTCTGTCAATATTGCCCATTACAGCTTAGTCTGGAATTTCCCATGCCATTTCCCTATAGTTCATAATAACGTAGTGTACACTTCAAATTTGCTAAGAGAGTAGATCTTAAGTGTCCTCATCAACAACAACAAAAATGGTAAATATGTGAGGTGATAGACTGGGCGATTAGCTTGATTGGGGCAATCATTTCACAATGTATATGTATATCGAAGCATGTCGTACACCTTAAATGTATATAAGGTTTATTTGTCAAACATATCTCAATAAAGCTGGGGAAAGGATTTTCCCATGATCTTTGGCCTATGAAATGTTCCAAGGGGTGAGGGCAGAAAGTGGGCTGGCATTAGCTTGGTGTTGCTAATGAAGGTTTTTCTCTCTGTCAAAATGAATGCACACGCCAATGACATTCATAGTTTTTTCCTTTCCTTTTCTTTTCAAGAAAATGATTCTAATCCATTCCTACCTGTGGTAGCTCATGCAGATGGCCACAAGTCTCATCCCTCCTTTTGTATGTGCCCTTCGTCATGTGACCCTGCAGTGCCTTCCCACAACCGGTGGGTTGATCTACCCGAGCTCTGGATGTTGGCTCAGCCATGTGACTTGCTGTGGCCATAGCAGACATGACACAGAGGCTCCACGTGGCTCATGCTTTGGAGCTTGCTCTCTCTTGGGCCTCTGTCATCTCCATGATAGTATGTCCTGGCTAGCCTGCTGGACAACAAGGGACATGTGGGGCAGAACTGAGTCAAGGCCAGCCTTAATCCACCATCAACCAGCTGACCCTCAAATGTGTGAGTGAGACCAGCGAGATCAGCAGAGCTGCCCAGCCGACCATCCAGATGCATAAACACTTACTGTTGTGTGCCTCGGAGCTCTGAGTTGTTTGTTAGGCAGCATTGCTGTAGCAGAAGCTAACTGTTACATCCAAAAGGCTAGAGGGCCTGAATTTTCCTTTGGTGCACACAGAAAGGGGAAATTGGCTTTTCACATACTTTGCAGCTAATGCTGCCCCACTGACAATATTTATAGAGGAATTGGTGCAAATTTGTCTCCAATTGCAGGAGCCCCAACAGCAGAATCCTGGGAGATTTCAGTGACCCAGAGCAGTCACAAATTATGCCATATTGGAGCTATGTATGATTTTATAATATGATTGCCCATAAAACCTTAAGAGCCCCTTTAGAAAAATGTTCAAAAATCACGTGTGGGCAAAAAGCTCCATATGTGTAACTAGAGCCAGCTAATGTTTGTTTTAGAAACTTTCCTATTTCCTGACTTGCAAAAGTTTGCCCTTGCAGACTCAGCAGGGTAATAACATTGGTATCTGCATTAATGTCCTATGTCTATAACTAGAATCTCTTGCACCCAAGTAGAAGTAATTTCGGTAGTTCTCACAGCAGGGTCGTAATTCTTAAATACTTAAAATATTATGTATGTTGTCTCTCCTGATGAATAGAACATTTTTTCATCTCGCTGTTAACAAACTTAGATTCTCTCAAGTGATTGAAAAGCACTTTGCAAGCCTAAAGTTCTATAAAAACTCTAAGTAATAGCAACAATAAAACCTTATTAGCCATTTCAGGCTCTGAATCAAGATTTTCAATCCTTGGCATCTAATTAAACGTTTTACGTTCTAAAGGAACACGTAGCATTATACCTCACTCCAAACACTTCCTTTCCTGATTGGGATTAGAAAATTGGTCAAGATTTTGTAACAGACACACAAATGCAACTCTAAATAAAGATATCTTTGATATTGTTTTCAAACATTACAAGCCTCTGTCCTGAGCAATGTCGCTGGTGGGCCTTGGGGTAGGTTGGGGACGTCAATAAGAAAGCCATTGTTTTTGGATAACCTGGGACAAATTTTATTATCTTGTTAGAGCGTCACACCCGCATTATGAGGGAGGTAGAGTATTATCCTTAATTTATGGAAAAATGAGACATGAGAGCCGGCAAAAACCTGAGTTCAGGCTTCAAATTCATCAGTCTTAGAAACAGAAGTGCTAGCTTCAAAATCCCAGTTTCTCACATGCCCTTTTCTGCAATTCTCTTGACTTACAATCTATGCCTGCACTGTCCAATACAATTGCCACATGTGACTACCGAATGCTTGCAACGTGACTAGTCCAATCTGAGATGTGCTATGTCAGCTACAACACATTTCAAAAACTTAGTATGAACAAATAGAATTGAAAATACCCTATTTTCATATTGATTACATGTTGAAATAATATTTTGGATATATTGGGTTAAGTAAAACATTATTCCAATCAATTTCATCTGTGTTTTTTTTATTTTCTGTTTTCTCTCTTTAAAATTTTTTCCCCTTTCTTCTTCTTCTTTTTTATTTTTTTTTGAGACGGAGTCTCACTCTGTTGCCCTGGCTAGAGTGCTGTGGCATCAGCCTAGCTCACAGCAACCTCCAACTCCTGGGCTCAAGCAATCTTCCTGCCTCAGCCTCCCGAGCAGCTGGGACTACAGGCATGTGCCACTATGCCCGGCTAATTTTTTCTATAAATATTTTTAGTTTTCCAGCTAATTTCTTTCTATTTTTTTAGTAGAGATGGGGTCTCGCTCTTGCTCAGGCTGGTCTTGAATCTCCTAATTCCTAGCATTCGTAATGCTAGGATTACAGGCGTGAAACACCTCGCCCGGCCTCACCTGTTTCTTTTTTCTTTTGTGTATGTAGCTATTAGAAAATTTATGATTACATATGTGGCTTGAATTCTATTAATATTTCTATTGGACAGGGCTGCTCTATGGGAAGAGAGATAGAAACGGCCAACGCTGGGATAAGGCAGCTCCCCGGACAACCTCCCAAGCCTGCCACCAGGTTGGAGGGACTGAGTGAGAAATTATTCCTTACAATTCAGCAGCAGGTAGGCTTGAAAACCAAATACAGCAGCGCTCTTCGAATTGGAGTTGAGAGGAAGAGAGTCCCAACACTGCCTGCTAGCCTCACCTCAGTGAGTGCCACTTCCGTTGTGAATACAACTTTGTGACCGGGTTCTTAAGCTTCTGAAATTTTGGGTTCCTTGGTGGGTCTAGTTGCCAAGAGCCGCTGGAAACTGTAGCAAGCAGCTGAGAAAAATGACCTCAAAGAGGGCATGGGGGCAGCATTCAACACAGCCCTGTGGCTTTTGGACAACCTCCTAACATGGTTCGGAAAGGGTATTTAACTTTCCCTGGGTCTCTGTCATGTGCCGGGCTCCCCAGGAAGTGGCTTTGAGATGGAGTTTAGTGCACAAGAAGTTTATCAGGGAGAGCCCGGGGATCCACAATTGGAAGGGAAGGGGAGAAAGCGAGAGAGTGGTCGGAAGAAGTTGAGTTGCAATGCAGTCTTTAGGGAAGCCTTAGCCCACTATACAGGGAGTTTGAAAGATTAAATGAGCCTTGCATCCATCCCAGGGTGGAGCGAGAGGGCTGAGCCTTAACACTCCCTTGTCAATCAGTCACTGGATGTGGGCTACCCTGGGAGAAGGTGTGGCCTTGGCCAGAGTATCTCTCTAAGGCAGTTGACTAAGGGCATGGTAGGTGGGGGTTGGTGACTGCTGGTGGCACTCTTCGGAGCTAGGAGAAGAATTCCTTCATTCCTGAAGCAGTCACACAGCTGGCATCTGAATCTAAGTCCCCAAACTCCTTGTCCAGCACTGATTCTCCCATTCTTCCTCTCCCAACCAGAGGACCCACGCTTGTATTCAGAGCTGGACATTTACAAAAGGCAAAACCTGAATAATCAGGTTCTGGAACCAGAAAGGCACTTTGCAGAGGAAACACACAGTGAGATTTCTGATTCCGCTCCTCTTTGAAAAAGTGCCCATTGTCCCACAGGATGTGTTAATCTAGGAGCAGTCAGAGATCAAGGGAAGTTTACTAAGGGTGCAGCCAAGATCTGCTGTGACTGTGGGCCAGTGAGCTTTGCTGTGTCCTCTTCCACAGATGTGATGTCTG
The DNA here is from genome assembly GCA_963574435.1 of Cheirogaleus major. NCBI lineage: Eukaryota > Metazoa > Chordata > Mammalia > Primates > Cheirogaleidae > Cheirogaleus > Cheirogaleus major. The sequence continues at coordinate 7,046 of CAUYPO010104639.1, forward strand.
GCCTCAGCCAGCAGCTTCGTCAGTATGAGGAGACAAACTTGGGACAATTCATCAAAGACAACCCGGTTGTGGCAACTGCTGGAGAGGCAGAGCTCCTGCGTTTGTACACTTGGAGAGCAGCATGATTGCTCTTGGGTTGTGTCCTCTGCCTTCTCATCGTGAGCACAGTTTTCCAGCAAGACCCCCTGCCAATATCACAAGTTCATGTCCAGGTCCAGGGCCCTCAGTGTCATCAGAGCTCTCAAAACAGGTCAAGAAGGTGGTCACTTCTGGTGGCTGGCCCATGCTTCCTGGGGGAATGTGTTCTGCGTGAATGTTGTTGACCTAAAGGGCTACCAAAATCTTAGGAGCGGGGAGAGATGGGGGTGATGTGTCCAGTGCCAACTTGGAAAACAGAAGAACGGATTCAGCAAGGCCAATGCTTCTATTTCTATCATTGTCTTTCTTAGGCAAGTTGTTCTTCTTTTTGTTTTTATGGTTAACATAGGAGTAATTCAGCTTTTGCAGGGCCCTGGCAAAACTAGACAGAACCATATCTCTCTCAGACAGGCGGGGGTCGGGGCTGGTTTTTCAGATAAAGCTCTGCACGGAGCCCAGACTGAGGGCTATGGAGAAATGCACACGAAATAGAAGCCGTGTAATGAAAGTTCTAAGCAAAGCAGCACATAATCAGGCAATTATTGAACTAAGACTATAGCTTTAAGTCCTGAAACTTCTGAGTCAGAAAATTCTTCTAATAATAGTTAATAAGAACATAATCCTTAACTATAAGAAGCAGGGAAAGTTGTCTAGAAGACGAACTGCAGGCTACAGCTGAGTTAACAAACAAAAACGCAGATTTGTGACTTTAACCAAAAAGAATGGAACAATAGTAAGTGCACTGAGGCTTAGCAAAGGGGAGAAGGCACTGGCAGGAAACATGAAAACCGGTTTTGCCTTGATTAGGTCTTAATGAGTTTTTGACTGAATGGAGGGACTACTCTTTTACCGCCATCTTGTGGCCAAATACAGAACTGCAGCCAAGTTAGACGGGTCTGTCTGCCGCCCCCTCAATTCTTTCTCTGTTTGTCAAACATTTCTGTGCCTTAATCCCCAAAGTTGGAGCAGACTGATTGAATTTGCCCCACAGTTTCACCTCTGTGGATTCCAAGTCCCAGCTCTATTACATGATAGAACCATAGCCATTTTTACTTGGCCCTTTGTTCCCTCCTTCAAGAGACACACTTCCCAGCATGACCCTCTGTGGAAACGTGTGCGGAGTGTGTTGTGTACCACACATGTCGGAGAGTGACACCAGACGAGAACCCAGGCTTTGTAGGGTCTGGAACTTATACAATTTTAGGGTCCCTCTTTAAGTAAACGAATGTAACATCCCAGGTACAAATTTAAGTATGACAAGAAATCACAAGAAATTCTGAATTTTAAAAAGTTGACAGATACTCTAAACCTCGTAAAATTCAGACAATGTAACGTATTTTCAGTTGGATCAATAATTCCAGAAAAAAACATATAAAGTTAATCTGAAATCAGGGCATAGAAGAACAATTCAAATGCCTTCTTAAATTTCTACTACATTGTACTGGGCTACATAATTATGTAATTGAATTACTCTTATGGGATAAAAATTGACTCATTGGTAAATATGTTTCTTTAGGGTATTTTGCTGTGTCAGTGGCAATTTTGCCTGCTGTTTCATCTGGAACTGCCAGACTTCATCAGGACAAGGGACATCAGGTACTCCAAGATGCAGTCCAATTCACTGGGCTGGAGAAAACATGTGACTTCACATACAGACCTCACTGTTGTACTGCTATAGATTTGTGCTCTATAAACCAGGAATTCTGATCAATATTATTTCACATACATTCCATCGAAAAAGAAAAATATATGGTACATTCATAATTGTATACATTGCCAAATATATTTCCAGCTGGAGAGAATTTCTGTTTAGTGTAGGCATGGATGGGAACTGGATACTGAAGCTTCTACTTACAATTTTTCATGTGTGATGAGTAGAAGAATTTTCCATAGGTAGCCTCTGACTCCATGTTTTGCATACCTTATTTCTCCTCCACTACCTGTGTACTTCCGGTTCGGGCACTGTAGGATATGTTTACATTGAGATCTAACCTCTGGGCTTGAATCTTCATGTTATATCACCTGGAGAGTCAACCCAGTGGGTGGTGAGAATTTCCTGGAAGCTGTTTCTACACTAGGATGGCTAGCAGTGTCTTAAAGGTGCACACAAAATATCCCACTAAGCCCAAATTAAATATATCCTTAACTCAGCTTCTCCTTGGCTGGATATTAAAAAATTCCTGGGCTGGGCAAGGTAGCTCACTCCTGTAATCCCAGCACTTTGAGAGGCCAAGGCAGGAGGATTGTTTGAGCCCAAGAGTTCGAGACCAGCCTAGGCAGCATAGTGAGACCCATCTCTACAAAAAAACAAAAGTAAAAAAAAAAAAAAAAAAAGCCAGGCATGGTGGCATGCACCCATAGTTCCAGCCACTAGGAATGCTAGGGAGGCTGAGGTGTGAGTATTGCTTGAGCCCAGGAGTTTGAGGTTGCAGCAAGGTATGCCCACACACCACTGCACCCCAGCCAGGGTGACAGAATGAGACCCTGCCTCAAAAAATAAAATAAAGATAAAAAATAGTAAAAAAAAAAATAATAGAAAAGCCAACAATCATTGAGTGCTTAATGCTATTGTCTGAATGTGTCCCCCAAAATTCATGTGTGAGAAACTTAATCCCCAATGCAACAGTGTTGGGAGGTGGGGCCCTTTGGGAGGTGTTCAAGTCATGAGGGCACCACTCTTATGAATGGATTAATGCCCTTATAAAAAAGGCTGGCAGGAATGGGTTCATTCTCTCTTGCTCTTCTGCCACATGAGGATGCAGTAACACAGAGTTCATCCCTTTTTGCCCTTCTGCCTTCTGCCATGTGAAAACACAGCATTCCTCTTTTCTGGAAGACACAGCAACAAGGCACCATCTTAGAACCAGACACTGAGCCTGCCGGTGCCTTGATTTTGGACTTCCCAGCCTCCAGAACTATGAGATATAAATTCCTGTTCTTTATAAATTGCCCAGTCTGTGGCATTCTATTATAGCAGCACAAAGGGACTACGACACTTACTATATGACATGTATTTTTCTAAGCATTTTACACCTATGGTATCTTTTAAACCTCACAGCAACTCTACAGAGTAGGTACTAATATTAACAGCCCATTTTACAGATGCAGAAACTAAGGCTACAAGAGGTCCGATGAGTTATGCAAGGTCACATGGCTAGTGGTGGGCAGAGCCTGGGAGTGGGGAGAGTGATTGGGGGTGAGGGGTGGGTTTACACCAGGACAGGCAAGTGCTGTGGCTTGAGCACTGGAAGGGCAGTAGGAGACTAGTAGGAGGTTGGGTGAGTCCTAGATAGCTGGCTTTGGGGACAACCAATGGTGATGCCATTTGTTGAGATGGGGAATGTAGGAGGAGCACACAGAAAGGTATATAGTAGAAGCCAGCTGAGAAAAAGGTGAAGAGTTTAGTCCCATCATGTTGATTTGAAGTGTCTGGGGACATCTGTGAAGAGCTGGTGGAAAACAGTTGGATATAGGAGTCCAGAGCTCAAGGGAGAGGTCTGGGCTGGAGATGGACAGTGTGGATCATTCCTGTGTAGTGGCAGTCAAATCCACAGGTGTGACCGAGCACCCTTGGGTGCTGGGTGCAGGAGCTGTGTTGGGTTCAGGAGGAAGACAAGCTGTAAACCCTGGGAGTGGGTAGAGGAAGAAGGGTGGGTAAAATAGTGGCCAGAGAGGGAGCAGGAAACCTGGGAAGTCAAGGGAGGAAAACATCTCAAAAAGAGCTTGTGGTCACAGTGGAACACAGTGCAGATAAAGTTTGGGTCATTTGGATTTAACAGCAAGAATGTCCTGATGTCTGAGTTTGGATTGTCCCAGAAGCAGATCTCAAGACAAGCACCTGTCTCTAGCAAGTAGATTTTAGGAGATTCAGAGCATACGGGCACAGGAGTGGGGCAGTGAGACAGGGGAGGGGAGGCAGCCAATAAAGGCGGCATCACCAAGCCAGTTCCCACTGTGGGCAACTGACCCTCAGTCCCACGGGGCACCTCTGGAAGACAGTGTGAAACACTTAGCTCAGAGTTATCAGTCACAGGCTAGGTTCTCTGGAGGCAGAAACTGAAGTGGAGCTTGGCACGAAGATAGTTATCAGAGACAATGTCTGTGGAAGGAGGGGGAGGCAATGGGATTGGGCAGAGGGAGGGGTTCAACTGCAAAGCTGGCCTGACAAAACCCAGAGTGGCCATGGGGAATGATGAAGTGAATATGACCTGTCAGAGTTGTCCCACCATGGGATGACATGCCTAGTCATTGGACATGGGCTACCCAGGTGGTTCTCAACAGCTGGTTAGAGGCTGTCTGTGGACAGCTGGGGCAACAAGTCCCTCCTCAAAGGGGGATCTGGGAGGCACATCTCTGTGTTCACCACATTAGCCCACTTGAGGGTTGAGGAAGCTGGGGGTTTTATACACATGAGTCATCAGTTGAAATCAGCTGGGGGTGTGGTAATTCCCAGCACTGCCAACGTATTGCACATACAAGTGACAGAGCTCCATGGCTTCAGGCAGATACCAGCAGTGGGAAGAGGTAAGGCCTGAGCTATGTGGGTGGGGCACTGAGAGGCAGATGAGGGTAAGGAAGGAGCTAGCTGTGAGTTTGTCTCTGCTGTGTGACTTTGACTCCTGTGGCCATGGCCGATGGATCCACGGGAAGACACGTGACCCACACCAGGCCAATCAGAATCCTTCCCTGGGATTTCCAAACTGGAACTAAGGGAAGCAAGTGAGATGAACTGTCCCTGGGGGTAGGAGCCACAGGATAGGAGGTTCTGGAGCAGTTGGGAGTCATGTGGAGGAAAAAATGCCATCACTCCAAAGAGAGAAGCTGAGAGAAGAGAGAATATTGGGGCCACAAGAAAAAGTCCCAGGGGGTCCTGGTGGCCCAGCTGCATCCCTTCTCTTTTTTTTCTTCCCACAGCCCTGAGAGATTCCAAGCATTCTGCCAATAAATCCACACTGTGCTAAGCAAAGCTGAACTGAGCTTCCGGTTTTCAAGAGGAGAGTCTCCGGTAGAGTTAAGGAATGAGTGGGATGGAAGGAAATGAGTGCAGATGGCTTCCAAAGCTGACAATGAAGGGAAGAGAGAGGGAGACAGAGAGAGAGTGAGAGAGAAAGAGAGAGAGACAGAGACAGAGAGGGAGGGAGAGAGGGAGAGAGAGATATTGCAGAAACTAGATGAGAACACAGGGTCAAAGAAGGGTTTTTTGTTTTTTTTTTTAAGATGTGGAAAACTTAAACATGTTTATGTGCTGAGGGTAAAGAGCCAGCAAAAGCAGCATAAATCATAACAACAGAATGTACTAAAACAGGGCCGAGATACAAAGCTATAAAAGCCTTAAATATAAAGAAAATATGCCCTCAATAAAAATAAGGAGAACAAGCAGAAGGAACATAACCCTTGCAGTGGAAAGCATGCATTAGACGGCACGAGCACCCGCAGCATACACGTGGTCCTGGGCAGCTGCTTACTCTGGGGACTGAGACTAGTTCAAAGTCCTTAGCCTCTTGCTTCTTTCTTCTCCTGGGGGCTCATCCAGGGCACTCGGAGGGGGCCCCTTCTTTCAAAGAAGTTACCTGGTGATGACACCATGACATGTGCACTCAGTCCATTATACAGAGCCTTGGGTGCTGACTCAAGGCTACAGTTGGGAAGGGGCTGCTGGAGAGTGTGCAATGGAAGATGCAGGAAAGAAAGAAGCTAATTGCTGGGTGAGGTGTCCACAGCAGGGAGGATGTGGTATCCAGAGCACCAGGGAGAGATTAGCTTTAGATTAGATAAGAGGCCCTTGGCCATGAGACAAGAGGGAAGGGAGAAAGCTTGTGTGTCAGTGGGGTGGAGGGCAGGAAGAGAACTCCATATTCTCTGCAAAGTCAAAAGCAAGGACATCTGCTGAGAGTTATCAGGAATGGGTTAGACATATTAATTAGGAAGGATTTTGACTTCAATTAATCAGAAACCCAACTAACAATGGCTTAGACCTTTACTGCTTAGCTAGCAAGAAGTCTGGAGGTAGCAGATCGAGGATTTGTCCACAGTTCATTGGTTGCATCAAGGACCAGGCTGTTAGCCACTCCACTGTGCTATCCTTAGCTATTGGCTATTTCTCCCCATATTTGTCACCTCATGGTGTCAAGGTGGCTGATGTAGCTCCAGGCATCGAGCGCCTATTTAGGAGAGGAAGCCATGGATAGTCAGGCTCTCCCCACTGCTCTCACTTGTTATTAGGAAGAAAAATTCTAATCAGGAGCCTCCCAGAGACTTCTTATTAGCCAGAATGGGGTTGCAAGCCTATCATAGTTACGAGATCTTGGCCTAATATCCAAACAAAACTGGGTTCAGTTAGCAGAAAAGATGTGTGTGTGGGGGTGTCTTGAATGGACAGCCCTAGGGTCTGCTACAACGAGGTAGGGAGCTCAAGCAGAGGAAAAAGTTTTCGAATAGCTATGGAAGAGAAAGGAGAGAAACAGAGCATTGCCCAACACCAGTAGAGCCCAGGTGGGGTTTGAGACCCCGTGTAAGAGGGCAGCACAGCCCTGGAAAAAGTCAACGATGCTGATCTCTATAAAATGCCACCAAAACCTTGCAAGATGGAATGATCAAATTCCAAATAGAGTCCACTGGTCTGGGTATCACGTATGACTAACACTCAAGGGTCTAGTTACAGGAAACAGAAATCCCTCCAGCTATTTTAAGCAGAAAGGGATTTAAGCAGAAAGGGTATCATGTCTTAGTCCATTCAGGCTGCTATAACAAAAATACCACGAATAAGCTTGCTTAAAAACAATAGAAATTTATTTCTCACAGTTCAGGAGGCTGGAAAGTCCAAGATCAAGGCTTCTGCAGCATCTGGTGAGGGCCTGCTTCCTGGTTCATAGACAGGCATCTTCTCACTGTATCCTCATGTGGCAGAAGGGGCGAGGGAGCTCTCTGGGGTCCCTTTTATAAAGGGCACTAAACCTATTCATGAGGGTTTTGCCCTCATGACCTAATCACATCCCAAAGGCCCCACCTCCTAATACCATCACTTTGTGGGCTAGGATTTCAACATCAGAGTTTTGGGGGGACAAAAAAATTCAGTCTATCGCAATTGGGTATTTGCAAAATTGATATAAGGAGGAGAGAACTGGGTTTTGGGCTGGCTCCCAGGGATGACTCTCAGAATGACAGAACAGAACTACTGGCCTATCAGGGGAGAGCTACTCTATCCCTACTTCGATCAGGAAGGTGGGAATTAGAAGGCTTTATTGGGACTGGTGACTTCAAGAGCATGTTGCTTTAGCTAGGATCCAGGGATCAGGAGAACATTTATGCTATTGCTGCAATTGCCAATTGACACTCATGAGGCTAGTGTTGAACACTGGAAAATTGCTGCAGAAACTCACTGGCCCTACAACCATGCTTGTCAATGGGATGTAGGTTCCATCTCACCCCACCTTCCAAACCATATGAAACAGCATCTAATTCGTAGGCTCTAATTTGCACCCAGAATCCTAGCTGCAAGGGAGTCTGGCAAGTGTAGATTTTAGCTTTCCAGGCTCTGCTGTAGAGGAAGGCACAGAGAAAGAAGGTGGGATGGATGTCAAAAGAGCAAATCCATCATGTCCACTACAACTCTAGTAACTTTTCCTGATCCAAAGTTTGCTTTGAAGAGCTCTTTCATATTTCAGATCACATAAAGCTTTGATGAAGATTTCTTTTCTTTTTTCCTTTTTAATTGTGGTAAAAATCCCACATAACATAAATTGTATCACCTTAACCATTGTTAAGCGTATATAATTCAGCAGTGTTAAGTATATTTACACTGTTGTGCAACAGATCTCCAGAACTTTTTCATCTTGCAAAATTGCAATTCTGTACACATTAAACTATAACTCCCCCTTGCCCTCTCCCCCCAGCCCCTGGCAGCCACCATTCTACTTTCAGTTTTTATGAATTTGACTACTCTAGATACTAAGTGGAATCATAGAGTACTTCTTTTTGTAACTGACTTATCTTTGGTGAATGATCTTTTGAGAAAATCAGGCTATCAAAATTTGTAATGAACAAATAGGACCCCAGCTAATATTATAATACAAATCTTTGCTGTCATGTGAGCTGAAACAGACATATTCCACAATCTCAATAGCATAGCTACAGCACAGCAGCCCAAAGGCATCCCTTAAAGCAGATTTTATGATATGTATTTTTTTTCATAACCTAGGATGGGCATGGAACTTTCAAAATGAGTGGTCAAGGAAGCCCTCGCTACAGCTTGGAGAATGCTATAGTCTCAGTGAATGAAGCTCTGGCTTGGGGGTCAGCATACTCTGTGTGGTTGGCAGAATTCTGAGATGGCCCCCAAGATTCCCGGCCCCCAAGATTCCCACCCCCGGGGTACATGCTGTATAGAATCCCTTCCCCTTGAGTGTGGGTGGGACTTATGAATATGATGGCACACCACTCTTCTGATTAGGTTATGCCCTATTGCCCAGTTGACTTTAAGAAAGGACAACTACCTTGGGTGGGCCTGACCTAATCAGGCGAATCCTTATAAAGGACCGGGCTTTTCCTAAAGCAAAGGATTCAAGGCCAGACTCGGTGGCTCACACCTGTAATCCTAGCACTCTGGGAGGCTGAGGTGGGAGGATCGCTTGAGGTCAAGTTTGAGACCAGCCTCAGCAAGAGTGAGACTCTGTCTCTACTAAAAATAGAAAGAAATTATCTAGGCAACTAAAATAAGAAAAAATTAGCTGGGCATGGTGGCACATGCCTGTAGTCCCAGCTATTCTGGAGGCTGAGGCAGGAGGATCGCTTGAGCCCAGGAGTATGAGGTTTCTATGAGCTAGGCTGATGCCACGGCACTCTAGCCCAGATGACAGAGCAAGACTCTGTCTCAAAAAAAAAAAAAAAAGGGATTCAACACATGAGAGACATTTGATGTCAGGGAGATTCTCTGTTGCTGGCTTTGAAGGTGGTGGGGGCCTAGAGGCAAGGCCCTAAAAGTGGACCCTAGGACCTGAGAGTGACCCTGGCCAACAGCCAGCAAGAAATCAGGCACTGCAGTCCTACCATTGCAAGGAACTGAATTCTGCCAATAACCTGAATGAGCTTGAAAGAGGATCCTGACCTCCAGGTGAGATCGCAGCCCTGATTGTCACCTTGATTTCAGCCTCATGAGAACCTGAGCTGAGAATCAGGTCATGCTGTGCCTCAACTTCTGACCTGCAGAGCTATGAGCTAAGAAATGGGTGTTGTTGTAAACTGCTAAATTTGTGCTAATCTGTTATATAGCCATAGCAACCTAATACATCTTGGTTCCAACATTGGTCCTGCCTCCAGTTTACTGTGTGACCAAAGGTATGTCACTAAACCTCTCTGAGCTTCAGCTTCCATGGTTAATGAAAACAATGACTCACTTCCTGTTTGGAGGATTAATGTGAAAGATAAAATTAGTTAATGCACGTGAAAGCACTCTGAAAGTTATAAAGCGGCTTATAAATGGAAAATTTATTATCGTCATATTAAGAAATCAACCTCCAACTTTGACCACAGGAAATGATTGAAAATCAACCAACCCAGGGCTGACAAGCCCCCATTTTGCTACAGGTCCTTAGTCATAATGTCAGCTGATGTGGGCGTGCCCAGCATTGGATCTGGTGAGCTTGGGGAATGAATGATGTCAAATGCCCTCCTAAACACACTGCCACCTGCATGCCATTTTGTCTCTGCCATGGATTTGACACAGGCAGATGCCTTTGCATTTATTTACTATTTGTTTTAACCTCCCCAAAGTAAAATACACAGGAATTTTATTTTTCACCTGCTAGAAAGTTCTATGCCTCTTGGAACCCTGCGGCTCTCCCTCTGATGGAAATATTGCCCTGTCCAGATGACCCCGAGCTTACCTCAAATCCTATAGTTGCTGCTCTCTTAAAATATTATCCCTATATCTTTTTTCTTAATAAGTTAAAATCTTGAATGGACTAAAATACCTTTCACATATATTGATCATATTAGAACATAATTCTTAATCCATTAATTTATTCTTTTTTCTTTAAATTGTTTTCATTTCTCCTCCTTCCCTTTTCACACACCTGTGTCCTTCCCTTCCCTGGTGCTCCCAATATAGTTTATTGTACTTTTAATTGGATCACTATTCAGTGTTCATCTTGCTAAATGTTTTAGTGTTTTGTAAGAGTTTTATGTAGCTGATTCATGTAGTGAATTATAGTTGCTGTTATTTTTTTCTTGTACCATCCTTCCTCTGGAGTTAATAGTTGTCTGCCTTTTTGTTTTCTTAGTTTTCTATATACATTTTTTTTTTTTTGAGGCAGAGTCTCACTCTGTTGCCCCAGTTGGAGTGCTGTGGCGTCAGCCTAGCTCACAGCAACCTCAAACTCCCCGGTTCAAGCAATACTCCTGCCTCAGCCTCCCAAGTAGCTGGGACTACAGGCATGCACCATCATGCCCAGCGAATTTTTTCTATTTTTAGTAGAGACGAGGTCTCACTCTTGTTCAGGCTGGTCTTGAACCCCTGACCTCAAGGGATCCTCCTGCCTCGGCCTCCCAGAGTGCTAGGATTACAGGCGTGAGCCACTGCGCCCAGCCATACTTTATTGTTTTACATTCCCATTGTATGAATATCCATTCTGTTGATGTGGGCAGTTAGGGGGTTTGAAGCCTATGCGCTTAACCACTAAGCTATGTGTGAAATAAATGTTATCTTCCTGCTGATCAGCTTTGCTTGGACTTCACTTTCCCAAGGCTGGTGAGATTGCTGGAGTGGATTCAGCATCAGGGAGCAGACGAGGGTGTCTGGAGCTCCTCGGGCTTCTCAGGGAGCAGGGCCCTGCATGATGCTGGTGAGGGTAAGAGCCGAAACACCTTTGCCCACCTGAGCGAGGACAGCCCAGCTGCTTCCGAATGCCTGCCAGCTCACCCTTCTGCAGCAGTGGCAGCTTTTCCCCTGATGCGAATTGTTTTGAAATCTCCATGGAGACCCAAGGGCCCTTGAAGTTCCCCAGACAGTCCCTGAGCTCCCACTGATCAAGTATTCAGGGTTAGGAGGGGTTGTCTGGCCTCAAAGGCCATTTGTAAAGCTAACAAACAAATCACAAGGCAAATTGAGGCCAGTCCGTTTCTGGGTGAAGCCAGCAACAGTTTCATTGTGGGCTTAAGGGTGGGATGGCTGAGGCGCGGGCCTGTGGGGTCACTGGCACAAAGCCTGGCGAAATTTTATGGGCCCTTGGTGGACTTGCACGCTTGCTACAATGAACACGCCCAACAAAGGGGCCCTTTAAAGAAGAGAAGTTTTATAGCCTTCACAGCAAGCTGGGGCTTGTTCTCTGGCTTTGGGGAGGAGGCAGGGGGGAGGGTGATTTACAGCAGCTGGGGGACCTCCCGCCTGTGAACTTCTCCAGGTTAAACCTGCATCTGGTGGTCTCCAGAAGCCTGTATGTAGGCCGGTCTACGGTGAGCAGCTGGGGTTGACAGCTTACAGCCACAGAGCTGATTGAAAGCCTGGAAAACAGGACTGATGGGCAATCTTAAAAAGAACCTGGATTATTCAGCCTGGAGAAGTAAAGATTAATACTCAAGTGCAAGTACGTAAGGGGCTCTTACCCCGAAGTTGGTGGTCAGCTACTCTCCATTTCTCTGGAAAAGAAAAAAAAAATCATAAGATGAAGAAGTGGTGTTAAATTCCAGCAGGAGGGATTGAGAGTTGAGGAAAAAGAAAAAAAAAAAAAAGGAAAAAAGCAAAGGTCTGACAATGAGAGTTAGACATTAGACTGGGTTCCCATGGAGGCTGCTGGAATCTTCTCTGCATAGCTGTGCAAACAGACCAGTCTCTCCTCTGCCTGGGAAGTTTGGAGGCTGGAAGGGCCTGAAGGTCAAGAAAACACAGAATGATTTCTAAGGTCGCTTTATTTCTGCACTGTTGTCTTAGTGTGGGTTCCCCCAGAAGCAGACCCTGAGACAAGGGTGTGGGTGCAAGTGGTTCACTTTGGAAGAGATCCCAAGAGGGACAGTGGGGAAGTGAGACATGGAAGGGAGGCATTGCCAAGAAAGGATGCAATAAATAGTCGGTTACTTCTTTTTTTTTCTATAAAAAGACTTTATTTTTCATCTCATAACTTTTGAAAACTTTAATTGATGCATGATAATTATACGTGCTGATGAGGTACAGTGTGATATCTTGATACGTGTATACAATGTATAATGATCAAATCATGGTAATTAGCATATCTACCACATCAAACCTTTATCATTTCTTTGTGTTGGGGACATTCAACATCCTCTCTTCTAGCTATTTGAAAATATACAATACATTATTGTTAACTATAGTCACCTTACTGTGCTCTAGAACGCTAGAACTTATTCATCCTATTTAGCTGTAATTTTGTATCTGTTGACTAACCTCTCCTTATCCCACCTCTCCCCTACCCTTTCTACCCTCTGATAACCACTGTTCTATTCTCTACTTCCAGGAGATCAACTTTTTTAGTTTCCACATATGAGTTGAGATCATGCTGTCTTTGTCTTTGTCTTTCTGTGCCTGGCTTATTCTACTTAACATAATGTCTTCCAGGTTTATCCATGTTGTTGTGGATTAAAGGATTTCATTCTTTTTATGGCTGAATAGTATTCCATTGTGTGTGTGTGTGTGTGTGTGTGTGTATACACCGCATTCTCTTTATCCATTAGTCTTAAACAGTGAGTTACTTCTGTGGGAAACTGGGACACAATCCCACTAGGGGACTCTCTAGGAGACAGTGTTG
>CAUYPO010104640.1:0-13367 GCA_963574435.1 Cheirogaleus major
TAAATTCTACATTTTCCACAAAATATATGTGGTAGCTTGCAAAAACTATGTCTTACAACACTCAAAGTTATTCTTCTTCATTCTCCATAGCACTTAGTTACTGTGAGTGGTGGGCTGCACTCGAATGTTTATAGCAGCACATTTCACAATTGCAAAGATGTGGAAACAACCGAAGTGCCTATCAATACATCAGTGGATTAATAAAATGTGGTATATGTATACCATGGAGTACTATTCAGCTATACGAAACAACGGTGATCTAGCACCTCTTGTATATTCCTGTATAGAGCTGGAACCCATTCTATTAAGTGAAGTATCCCAAGAATGGAAAAATAAGCACCACATGTACTCACCAGCAAATTGGTATTAACTGATCAACACATAAGTGGACATATAGGAATAACATCTACTGGGTGTCGGGCAGGTGGGGGGGAATGGGTATATACATACATAATGAGTGTGATGCGCACCAACTGGGGGATGGACACGCTTGAAGCGCTGACTCGAGGGGGGAGGGAGGCAAGGGAAATATACATAACCTTAACATTTGTACCTCCATAATATGCTGGAAAAAATAAAAAAAGGAAAAAAAAAAGAAAAAGGCTCAGGCTAAACCTATAAACTATGGGACGTCACATAGAAAGAGAGGAGACACGTACAGGACCACTAAGACACCAGACATATGAGCAAAGCCTTCTCGAACCTTCCAGCCCTTCCCAGTGGACAGCTGAATGCAGCTGGTGCCACCAGGACTCAAAGAATGGACCAGTGGCCCTGCCTGAACTCCTGGGCCACAGAATCACGAGAAATAGTAAACTGCTATTGTTAAAAAAAACCCAAAAAACTGAAAAGTAGCTATTTAGTTGGATATCAAGTTGAAGAAATCAGATAGTCTAGACCACTGTTTATCATCACAAATTATAAGGTAGTTGCTCATATGTACCCTCTATCTCAAACAATTAAAGTAAAGGACAGACAGTGAGTGTGGAGGGAAGAGTTCAAATTGCTATTGCTGTGGCAGAGCAGGTGGGAGCACAGGGAAGCTTGGAGGAGGGAAGAAGGAGGTGGAGACAGTGGTAACTCATCCTATACATTTAGGGACAGTGCGTTTAAGAACTGCTTTAGAGTCGTTCTTAGTCTTTTGTGCCACAGTTCATATGATGCATAAATTCCCCAGGTGTGCTCAGATTAGCTATAACCCCACATAATTTATAATTTCTCAGTATGAGCTGCAGAACAGATAAGAGAGGCAGCAGGTTGAGTGTAATTAATCCCCACAGTCTAACTCCACTTCTTTCTCCCCATCTCTGGAACAGAAATACAAGTGAATGAGGGGGACCTTATGATTGGAATAACCTTGAGTTTATTCTTATTGACATTCAAGAAGTCAATCATTCTAAATGTCTCTACCTCAATTATGAATAGTTGTAAATCACTTGCTTCTCAGCTGCCATACAAATAGATCAGACCCGGATAAATGTGTCCTGAAACAATGTTTGAAAACCTATTCCAGTAGAAATATTCTACTCCAGGCTAAAATAGAGTATCTTACATGAGATTCAAGTTTACTACATTGCTCTCTAAAATTGGAAGCAGTATAACCCTGGCCTTCTTTGATTTCCAAAAGAAATATCCCATTTACTTAGCTCTTTCCCATCAATTCCGCATTCTGGGTGGCTTTGTGAGCCAGTAGCCCCATTAGCACCTATAGATGATATTTTCTCATTTATTTGGTTTCTGGGCCTTTCTGCATGGCTGGCCTTTCAATTCTAACCATTCCTCAATTTCATGTTAGCTCACTCTCTCTCTTTTTCTCTACTCCCAAGTCAGTGTTAGAACTCCATTTCATTGTGAATGCACATATGTTACATTCTGATACAAAGTGATAGGAGAAGGTATTTTTGGCAAAGCATACTTAATCACTGTAAATATTTCCTGTTGTTATTAGAATTCATGATGAATTTTAATCAGGTGGAAAATATCCTTAATTGGTGCAATTTAGAATTCAAAAGCGATCCACTGAAATAATGTGTGAAGTGCTGGGTTTAAATCTATGCATTTCTCATCTTTAAGGTGAAAAATGCATTGCTAGATAGATCTCAATCTTTCTCTGTTTTGTGTCTCCACAAACAGAATGAATAAATGATTCTTGGCAGCTCCCATGGGCCAGTATAAAAGCTTCAGATCATCATGACAGTGGGGCTGTCACTTTTTCTCCAAACAATGATGTTTTGTATTTGAGCACATTTAAATTTTGGAACCTAGTTTTAAAATATCTCCTTTCTGGGATGACTGCTGTTGTAGTCAATGAAAAAGTTCATGCTTCGTGCAGTCTAATTCTGGCTTACAAGGTGGGCATTCAGGATCTTTAGTTAACTGATCCTCCATGCTTGTCTGACCTAGACATCCATGTTTTCCTATATGGCAAACAATCTTTACCTTTTTTTTTTTTTTTGCCCTTAATGATTTTATTTCAGTTATCTTATCACCAGAGATATAATTAGCAATTGTGATATGAGGACAAGCAGCAGAAAGTTCACCCTCTGTTTAGAGCATCCCAAAACTTAGTGGCTTGAAAGAGGAAGAATCATTTATTTTGCAATCTGGGCAGGACTCCATGGAGATGGCCTGTCCTGCTTCCCACAGTGTCAGCTGTCTAGCCTTCGCCTCCATCACCTGCGGCCAGAGGACCTGCTTCCAAGGTGGCTCATTCACTGGGCTGGGAAGCTGGTCCTGGCCATTGACTAGGGGCTTTGTCATGGCTGGACTGAGGATCTTTTTTTTTTTTTAACTTTTTTTTATTTTTTATTTCAGCATATTAGGGGGGTACAAATGTTTAGGTTATGTAGATTGCCCTTGCCCCACCCAAGTCAGAGCTTCAAGCATGTCCATCCCCGAGACGGTGTGCACCGATCTTCACCTTATCCTCGGTATTTACTCCAGCTTTAGGGCATTACTCCCCCATTGCAATACCCTACCATTTCCTTGCTGCTACCTCTGGGCCTGCACAGTTATGTCGAAAGGGAGTGGATTGTAGTGGTGAGAGTATAGATTTTGGATTTCCACATTTTTTTTGTGTGGTTGCTGTGAGGATTAAATGAGCTAATGCAGAGGAAGCACTTAGTACAGTGCCTGGCACTTAGAAAGTGCTACCTAAGTGGAGCTGTCACGAAGCATTCTGTCTCCATCAACTTTCTGAGCCATCCTTCCCAGAATTCTGTTACCTTCACTTTGTTTTGAATTCTCCCTCAGTGGTTTTATTGAAGTAAACTTTGCTTCTCCAGTGAGGAGGGGTGAAATGGCTCCCGAGGTTACGAAATTGTGATGATTGAGAAGATACTTATCTCCAGAGTTACTCTTTTCTTCCCCAGGTGGGATTCTGGAAAGGTGGTAATAGTTGCATTTCTAAGTCACAGGGGACAACAAAAAGCTGTCTGTGAGTCAAACCTGGTCTACCTGAGGTTTTGAGCACACAGTGTCACTGTGTGGCAGCATCCTGCCAAGTGTCATACTAGCAGGCTTGAACCAACTGATAATTGCCCTTGAATTAGAATAGTCAGCATGGCATTTTTGGGCCTTAACATTTGATTCCACTGAAATTATCTCATACCATTGAGGAAAAAGCTGGAGGATGGATTCTTTACAAAAGAAAAAGAAGTGAGCCAAGTGTCCTAATATACTTTGCCCACATTTGTGTCATGTCCAATAGGTATAGGGCGTGCATGGGCCCTCCACTCTCTGTTGTCATCAGTCAGAAGTTTATGTGGTGGCACAAATGTGAATTTTTGATAATGTGGGTTCTTGCTGAAACTTCTTAGACTTGTGTGCTGCTGTCTGTGTTTGGAAACTCCAAGAGGGATTGGCAGTAGGGATGAGGAATTCACAGGATTGAGAAGTGTTGAGTGTTTTTCATCTATCTGTTGGCCCATTTGAATGTTGTCTTTTGAGAAATTTCTATTCAGGTCCTCTGCCTATTTTTAAATCATGTTTTTTTGTTTTCTTATTATTGAGTACTTTCAGTTCCTTATATGCTTTGGGTATTAGTCCTTTATCCAATGTATGAATTGCTAATATTTTTTCACAATCTGTGTGTTGTCTGTTTACTCTGTTAGTGGTTCCCTTTACTGTGTGGAGTTTGTTCTTTCTCTTTTAGGCACTAATATGAATAACTTAAAATTAGTTAGTGATCTAGTAAGGGAAGTACTACTAGATTTTTATGATCCTATTTCCCTAATAAGGATTTCTCTTTTTTCCCAGTGTTTCTCAGCCTTGCCTGAGGCTACTAATCACTAAATATTTAATGAGACTTGATCCTCATCTTCAAGGAATTTGTATTCTAGTTGAACAGATGGAATTAACTACAGAATCACCCAGAGAACTCCCCACTCCCTCTAAAAGTGCAAGTGATATGCCAGATTTTTTAAAGGGCGCTTTGCTGAAGAATTAATAGTTTCACTATAAGTAATATAGTGAGAAATTCATTTCTTTTTCAATTCTAAAGTTTTCCCATTAGGTACATTTAGTTAAGTAAAGGAAAAAAATATTTGATTTATAGGAAAATATTAACTAATGATCGTAGTGGTTTTTATGTTTGTAGGGCAAAATATAGAGGATAACTTGTGGTAGATTTCAGAGATGGGAAAGAATGGCTGTGATATTATGGATGGCTGAGGTCTGTGAATGCTGAGGAGCTATATTCTGACTGAGGAGTAGGAAAAGTATTACAGACACCCAAAGAACTTGTTCAGACTATCCAGTTTCTCCCAAACTGGCAACCACTCATTTACAGAATGATTCATTTATTGTCCATGAGTTCTAGCCTTCAAATAATGCAGGAGTTCAGTAATATCTTGCTCACTGCCAGGTAAACAGCTGACAGCTTCTCTGTGAAAAAGTTGGGTGGGATCTAGGTCCTGAAAACATAAAATATTTGGAGTATGAAGTGGTGAAGAAAGGATATTTTAGGCAGCAGTGTAGCATAAAATTGGTATAGAGGAAATAATGTATTTGGAAGGTTTTGAAATGCGATGAGAGAGTGGTTTGATTATGTACTAGTTAGCTATTGTCACAATAATTATATGTAAGCAAAACTCCCTGTGGCTTAAAAAAAATAATTTATTCTCAAGAACTTAAGAGTTGGCTGCAGTGGCTCTGCTTCATGATATGAGTTGGGTAATGTGTGTCTCTCTTTGTCCTTGGGATAGCAGATAAGCAAAGGCTTTTTTTTTTGTATGGCAAAGGAAAGTGCAAGACAAGCCCAAAATATATGTACATACATTTTAAGCCTTTGTTTATGTCAAATCTATTAACATTCATTGGCCAAAGCAGGTCACTTGGCTGAAAACAAAATCAAAGGGCAAGGATATACATACTCCACCCAAATTTCTAGGCACAATGAGACTCTACTGGAACTTGACCTAAAGAGAAGGCTCAATGAATAGTCTTTTATTTGCTTCCAGGAGCCACATTTTGCAAATAGTTTGAGTTAGGAGTGGCCTTGTCCCATCTATCTTTGCATCCAAAGTACAGGAAAGTATTTGTGTGACAACTTAGGACAGAAGTCAACATTTTCTGCAAGGGGCCAGATAGTCGATATTTTAGGTTTTATAGGCCATATTGTCTAGGTGGCAACTACTCAAGCCTGGCATTGTAGTAGGAAAGCAGCCACACACTGTATGTAAACAAATGGGTGTAGCCATGTTCCAATAAAACTTTATTTACACAGAGATAGTTGGCTGAAGGACTGGATTTAGTTCTAGGGTGGGATTTGGCCCCCAAGTTATTGTTTGCAAACAGGTGATTTAGGAGACACTTCTATGTACCTGTGCATTGGGCAGCATCATTTTGATGTCCTTATAGAATTAAAATGACTATATTGTATAATCTCTGATTTATATCCTGTCATCTGGAAGAGGAACAAAATCTGTGTTGCTTCCAAAACTGAGATTATGGTAGATGCTTTCTTTTTGTTGTGCAAATCAGTGAGTGTTAATTGGAAAACAAATTTTTAGATGACTGAAATCTGTTCTGATGTGGAATTACTAATTTGTGCCTGATTCTGTCTGGCATGCTGCTGCTCATGATTTTTATCAGAGGATTTACATAGAGATCCTCTTTTGGCCTCTGACATGATTTCCTAGCAATCAGAAAATACTTTAAGATCAAGAGTAGACAATTTTCCTTTCTGTGGAAGAGAAATGAGTTGGCAAATAATGTATAAATAAATCATCCATTTCTATTACTTACAGCTGGGAGCTGTTTAGGGTTCAATTTAGGAGGGAGAATTTCGTTCCTTTTCTAGCTGAGCAGCAAAAACATTGGCCTAGCACTTTCCTTAAATTTTGTCTCAGAAGCTTCGTGGCTGTGAATTCTGCACTGCCTTCTATTTGTCTCTGGTGTGTTTCCTTGTCCCTTTTCTGGGCCAAGGTTAGGGCATCTCTGCCTTGGTCACATCATCTGGAAGAAGCTTTGCAAACCTTTTGTCTAAATTTCCATCTCTTTTAAATAAACCTTTCTCCATGAATTTCT
This sequence comes from Cheirogaleus major, assembly GCA_963574435.1. NCBI lineage: Eukaryota > Metazoa > Chordata > Mammalia > Primates > Cheirogaleidae > Cheirogaleus > Cheirogaleus major. Next base: position 6,529 of record CAUYPO010104640.1, read on the forward strand.
TTAGTAATTGGATATCTTGTCTCAAAAAATATTCTCTGCTTAGAAAACTGCGTTTTCTAGGTGAGTGCTGAATTCCAGCCCCTTATTGCCCACCTCCCCATTGATGTACTTACTAGGTAAAGTAAGTGCCATGTCAAAGAAGCTTCTTTAAAAGGTAAGAATGCACCTAAGTGCCTGCACTTCCCTATTGAAGTTCACATTTCTTTGGTGAGCTGAATACACTCTCCAGGGTAACATAGCAGGAGCTGGAACAATTTTAGACCCTTTAACCTAATATATTAGTCATCATTGAGATTCTGCTGGCTTTCATTTGACTGATATGTGAGAATGAGTAATACTTTTATATTGTATTTATGGGGGAAGAAACATCAGAAATAGCACAAGGTGAAACTAGGCAAGTGAATTTAGTCAGGGAGTATTTATAGAAAGGAGAAAAACATTGCTATTTATTGAGTGCCTACTAAGTGAGGGCTGTGTACCTCTGAGGAGTTAATACTTGTCACAGGCTCAGAGATAGGAAGTGGTAGAGCTCGAGTTGGAACCCAACCCTGACTCCAAAGCTGATTTTCTTTTCCCTGCATCATCACTGTTTCACATTAGCAGTATGTACTGAATTAAGGAAACATCCAGGAAGGTATACCAGTTATTTACTGTCTCTGAACTATATACTCAGTAAGAAGTTTGAATTTTTATGATATTAGAGATAGGAAATGTCTACACTTAATTTTGTTAACATTAGTTTCTTTGTTTTCTCTCTCTTATGGCAGGCTAAATTCTCCCACTTCCTTAGCTGGACCACAGCAAAATTGCAGAAACCTTAAATCTTCATTTAAGTAATAGGAAAATGCAACACCTTAATTATCATCAGTATTTCTTCCCACTAGTGCACACACATCTTATGGTGTGTGGTTTGCTCTGTGAGAGCAGTAGCCACATTTTTAATAGTGCTTCGATAGATTTGGCATTATTCTAAACTTTACATTGACTTATTACATATTGTCAATGTAACATATGACATATATACATGTAACAGTTGACATGTACATATAACTATTTACATATTGACATTCAATTCTCACAACTTTATGAAGTAGATACTATTATTACTTCAATGATTCCAATGTAACAGGTGAACTGTATTCAATTAACTTTATTAAATTACCTTTATTAAAGCTACTAAATAGTGGAGCTAAGATTCAAATTCTAGCAGTCAGACTCCAGCCAGGGCCTGTGCTGTCAAGGAAATGGGCTCCATTGAACTTTGTAATCTGTCCATTCAGTAGACAGAAACCATACCAGTTATTTTAAAAGAGAGGATTGATTTAGTATAATGAATTGTACCTACATATTAAAGCACTAAAAATACTAAAAGAGAACCTTAAGGTATCACAGAAGTAGCATCTTCAGGAAACAGCTACCTTGGGCTGGGGAAACAAAAAGGAGAGGTTGGAATTATTAATATTTAGAATCTTGGAGAAGAGGCTTTACAAAGCTGAAACTTAGATATCTGTAGATGGGACATTTCTTAGCTGGTGCTAGTGTCTCTGAGCATGGAGTAATGGTATCATAGGACTGGCACTTGGATGTCTACAAGTAGGGAGGGTGCTGGCCAGCTGGTCATTGTTATCCTAGGGTGCCATAAGGATTGTTCTTCAAGTGTTGGAAAAACTGCAAACTGGAGCCAAGTGCCGAAACTAAAAATAAATAAATAAATAAATAAATAAATAAAACATTGCTGTTGAATTGAAGAATCATTGCTAGGATGATGCTGACAGGAAAAAGGAAAAAGGGAACAAGCAAGAAGGATGAAGTCCCTTCTTCATGCTGAAGCCTTGCAATTCTCCTCTTGCACAAGAGGGAGTGGTTGGCAAAATAGAGATGTGGTTTTCCCAGTTCCAGTCCCAGCACCACAAAGCAGAATTGAGTTTGACTTAATTAAGTACAATTTCCAAATTAATAATCTGTTCCAGATTTAGGGGGAAAAAGTGTGCTATTGGGGAATTTTATTGTCCTAGTATAGTGAAATCTTACACGCTTTTTGTGAATATGATCTGTCTCTCCCATAAAATTATGATTCTTTCAAAAAGAGCCTGACTTAGACCTTTTCTAAGGGCCGGCTCAGTGCAAGGCACATAGTAGGTGCATAATAAATGGTTGTTGCTGAAGTTGCTGATGGTAGAAAGATTTGACTATATAAATTTCCCTTTTTACAGGTTTCAGAACATCTATTCCTAGGGTCAGCTGAACAAATAAAGCTTGAGAGTGAGTATATTATTCAGGACAAGGGCTTGTTATATCCCCGGGAATGCTCAAGAGAGCTCCAGTGTTTGCAGAAAAGTTTTACAAAGATTAAAACAGTATCCACTCCCTCTCCCCTGGTGAGATGATCATTAATTAAGGAAATGCAGACTTCGATCTGTTTGATGACACTCCATCAGCAGAGCCATGGCCTGTGAGAAGCAGGTTGAGATTCTCATTTGTATTTCTGGGATGTTTCCCAGTTGGATGGCAGCATTCCGATCCTCCCTGTTACCTGTTAAAAGGATAAAGGGTGCAACTAGAGGGAACTCTGCTGACCCAAGAGGTATTCTTTTATTTTAATAATGTGATTGGAATCAGGTTTGCAGTGCTGAGGTGAACAGGGTTAGAAAATAAGTCACATCTCTAAACAAGGACAAGAAGTAGGAGTGGGGGAAGGTAAAGGGAAATAATTCCACTAGTCTGAAATAAAGAAGAAAAAACATCTGCATTTCTGTTCCTATGATTTTCTTTTAGACTCACAGGTGGAAGGAATAGATTTACATTTTCTTGTTTTCTTACATGTTGGCCCACAGTATGTTTTCTAGGTCTAGTGAAAGGTAATGTGACATAAAGGCAGTAGCATTATTTCTGAATCAGAAATGCATGAGTGTGAACCCCAAGTTGGCCAGCAACTGCCGTGTGAGCTTGGAGAAGTCACTTGACTTCACTGGCCTTCATTTTTCTTTTAAAAAACGAAGTGTTTGGTTGTAATCAACATCCTACATTCCTCCCACCTCACCTCATTCTATGACCTCTTCCCTTTTCTAATTTCCTTGGCGTGCTGATGTGTGTTGTTTCAAATGAGTCAGTTGAGAAGAGACTCTCACCTTTTAAAGATGTATGTCAATGTTGCCGAGAATAAAAGCACATACCATCCCCCAAAAGAACCCTAGTTTTTCCACAAAATGATTTAATTTATGACTTATTTTACTAAAATGAAAGCCTGCAGTTCTATGAATGAGCAAGTTTTGATTGAAGTGAAATCATGTGTTTTTTAAGAAATATACCTTTTTGCTTTAGGTTCTAATGTTGAGATAGAAAGTTTGAAGCCATCTAGTAGTGAAGCAATTTGTGAATTTCCCTCATTCCTCTAAATACAATATCGGAAAACTCTACATGCAATATAAAGTAAATATGTGTTACATCTTCAAATGGCAACTTTAAATACAGTATTTTATTCTATTTTATTGTTTGCACTGGTTGTTAATGGTGCTTTAACAGCTACTCACATAAGAATTGTTTTCCCTGGAACTCCACCAGTCGTGCATCCTCTTTTAGTCTGCCTGCCCTCCTATCTGTCCGTCTGTCCATCCATACATCCATTTATCTATCCATACCCTTATGACACGTATCTGACAGGATCAAACATGTTGTGAAAGAATGTTTTCTCTCTGTATGTCTGCTACCTAAGATTATAAATAAACAGTTCAAACACCACTTGTTTCTATTTTGAATTCTTTATAATTTGACTGGGGATGCACTGGTAGTCTATTCCAGACTCTTTCATTTCTTACTCCTTACGCTGAGCAAGCTACTTAACTGTCCTTAGCCTCAGTTTCAGTCTGCGAAAGTGCGATCCTATTTCCCTCCTCGTAGGGTTGTTGTGAGACTTAAATGTGGCAATAGATCTAAAGCTCTTCGTATAGTGTCTGGCATGCATCGATTCCCTCTCCTCTAGTTTTTAATCTGCACCTTGCTTACTATTGTTCTAGTAATAGGGGTTGCCTTTTAGCACCTTATCTGGGCTTTGATGAGTATTTTTCTTTCTTAGGAAAGAAGTATCTGAAATTGAGTCTATTTATTTTTATTTCTGTTAAAAAGGCTAACTTTGCTCCATTATATTGCCTTTAATTCTATGTTTCTATTTATTGATTTATTGGCTGATTGATTTATTTCAAAACATTTAGAGGGTGCAAGTGATTTTTGTTATGTGAATAAATTATATCATGCTGAAGTCAGAGTTTTCAGCATATCCATCACCAGAGTAGTGTACATTGTACTGGATAGGTAGATTTTATCCCTCAATCCCCTCCCACTCTCCACCTGTCTTGTTTTCTAATGTCTTTATATCTCTTTGTGCCTATGTGTGCCCATAATTTTACTCCCACTAATTAGTGAGAAAATGTGGTATCTGTTTTTACATTCCTGAGATACTTCACTTAAGATAATGGTCTCCAGTTCTACCCAAGGTGCTATAAAATACATTTTTCGTTGTTTTATATGGCCGAGTACTACTCTTGGTGTGTGTGTATGTACGTGTGTGCATTATCTTTATTCGCTCATCAGTTGATAGTCATTTAGATTGATTCCATATCTTTGCAATTGTGAATTGTGTTGCAATAAACATTCTGGTGCAGGTGTCTTTTTGAAAAATGACTTCTTTTCCTTTGGGTAGAAACCCTTTAGTAAAATTGCTGGATCAAATGGTAGGTCTACTTTTAGTTCTTTGAAGAATATCCATACTGCTTTCCAAAGCAGTTGTACAAGTTTACATTCCCACCAAGAATGTATAAGCATTCCCTTTTCACTGCACCTCTGCCAACATATAAATATATTGTTTTTTGACTTTTTGATAGCAGTCATTCTGACAGGGGTAAGGTGATATTTCATTGTGGTTGTAGTTCATATTTCCTGGATAATTAGTGATATTGAGCATTTTTTAAAATTTCATTATATTATGGGGGTACAAATATTGTTAGGATTACATATATTACCCCTGCCAACCCTCCCCCCTACCCGCTGTACTAGAGCTTCAAGCATGTCAACCCCCTGGAGGTGCGTGTCACATTATGTAAGTATACACTCTTCCCCTCCCCCCACCTGCCCACCACCTGATAAAAGATTTTTTTTTGACGTTTTGGTTACATTATATTTCTTTGCCTCTCCCTAAGAAGGGTTAGAAGTATTCCCTCCCCCCCCACAATGCTGGCCATATCCCAAGGATGTGGGTCTCCCCGCTCACCCTGACTCCCTGGTGAGCACTACCACCATTTGAGCACCATAGTTTTAATCAGTCAGAACCAATTTGATGGTGAGTAGATGTAGAGCCCATTTTCCTGGTCTTGTGTTGCCTCACTTTGGATAACAGGCTTAAGCTTAATCCAGGATAGCATAAACGGTGCTAATTCACTGATATTGAGCATTTTTAAAATGTTTGTTGGCTATTTGTCTATCTTCTTTTGTGAAGAGTACTTAAGTATCATTTATTTATTTGTTTTTGCTGAATTTGCTTTTGCAGTCTTAGTCATAAATTCTTTGCCTAGGCAAATATCTAGAAGAGATTGTCCTACATTTTCTTCTAGATATTTTATGGTTTCAGGTATTAAATGTAAGTCCTTAATCTATCTTGAGTTAATTTTTGTATATGATGAGAGATAGGAATCCAGTTTAATTCTTCTGCATATGACCATCTAGTTTTCCCAACATGATTTATTGAATGGGGCTTCCTTTCCTCAGTGTATGTTTTTGTCTACTTTGTCAAAAATCAGTTGGTTATAGCTATTTGGTTTTATTTGTGGGTTCTCTATTCTGTTTCATTGGTCTATGTGTCCACCTTTATAGCAAACCATGCTGTTTTGGTTATTATAGCCTTGTAGTATAATTTGAAAGCAGGAAATGGGATGCCTCCAGCTTTATTCTTTTTGTTTAAGATTGCTTTGGCTATTTGGGGTCTTTTTTGGTTCCATATGAGGTTTAGGATTGATTTTTCTAGATCCATGATAAACGATATTGGGATTTTGATGGGATTGAGTTGAACCTGTAAATCACTTTGGGCAGTGTGGATATTTTAACAACGTTGGTTCTTGCAATCCATGAGCATGGAATGTTTTTCCATTTGTTTGTCATCTATGATTTGTTTCATCAGTGTTTTGTAGCTCTCCTTGTAGAGATCTTTTACCTCCTTGGTTAAGTATATTCCTAGGTATTTTATTTTCTTTGTAGCTAGATATTTATTGATTTATTGACTGATTGATTTCAAAAAATGTAGAGGGCACAAATGATTTTTGTAGCAAGGTACTGAGCTCTTAATTTGACTCTCAGATTGACTGCTATCACTATATAGAAACGTTATTGATTTGTATAAATTAATTTTATAACCTGAAACTTTACTGAATTTATTTATCAATTCTAGGAGTCTACTGGGGAAGCTTTTAGGGTTTTCTAGGTATAACATCATATTATTGGTAAATAATAATATGACCTCCTCTTTCTGGATTTGGATGCCCTTTATTTCTATCTGTTGTCTGATTGCTCTGGCTAGGACTTCCAGTACTTTGTTGAATAGAAGTGGTAACAGTGGATACCCTTGTCTTTTTCTGGTTCATAGGGGAAATGCTTTCAACTTTTCCTCATTTAATATGATGTTGGCCATGGACTTGTCATATATGACTTATTTTTAGGTACATTCCTTTCATGCCTAGTTTGTTGAGGGATTTTATCATGAAGGGATGCTAGATTTTGTTGAATGCTTTTTCTGCATCTTTTGAGATCATGATATCATCTTTGATTTTACTTCTGTTTATGTGGTTAATCACATT
>CAUYPO010104641.1:0-19082 GCA_963574435.1 Cheirogaleus major
TTGGATAGATTCCTAGTAGTGGGATTGCTGAATCAAATGGTATTTCTATTTTTAGCCCTTTGAGGTATCTCCAAATTATTTTCCACAGGGGTTGTACTAATTTGCAGTCCCACCAGCAGTGTAAGAGTGTTCCTATCTCTCCACATCCACAACAGCATTTGTTTTTTTGGGACATATTGATAAAGGCCATTCTCACTGGAGTTAGGTGATATCTCATTGTAGTTTTGATTTGCATTTCCCTAATGATTAGAGATGTTGAGTGCTTGTTTATATGTTTGCTGGCCATTATTCTGTCTTTTCTGTTCATGATGTTTGGCAGACTGATGCCTCTCAATTTTTTCTTTTTGCTTAAGATTGCTTTGGCTATACGAGATCTTCTCTGGTTCCAGACAAAGCATAGTATTATTTTTTCTAAATCTGTAAAGAATGATAGTGGGATTTTGATAGGGATTGCATTAATTCTGTAGATCACTTTAGGTAGAATGGGCATTTTAATAATATTAATTCTACTAATCCACGAGCATGGTAGGGATTTCCATCTGTGCACATCGTCTACAATTTCTTTTCTCAATGTTTTGTAGTTCTCCCTACAAATATCTCTCACCTCCCTCATTAAATATATTCCTAAATATTTAAATTACTTTGATGCAATTGTGAAAGGTATTGCATCTTTGATTTGATTTTTGGCTTGATTTATTGGCGTATATGAATGTTACTGATTTGTGTGCATTAATTTTGTGTCCTGAGACTTTACTGAATTTGTTTGTCAATTCCAGGAGTCTCTTGGCTGAATCCTTGAGATTTTTCTAGGTATAATAGCATATCATCAGCAAAGAGTGAGAGTTTGACCTCTTCTGCCCCCATTTGGACAACCTTAATTCCCTTCTCTTGTCTGATTGGTCTGGCAAGTTTTTCCAACATTATGTTGAATAGAAGTGGAGATAGTGGGCAACCTGGTCTGGTTTCAGTTCTAAGCGGGGATGCTCTCAATTTTTCCCCATTCAATATGATATTGGTGTGGGTTTGTCATAAATGGCCTTAATAATTTTAAGGAATGTCCCATCTATGCCTATTTTGTTGAGGGCTTTTGTCATAAAAGTGTGCTGGTTTTTATCAAACATTTTTTCTGTATCTATTGAGAGAATCATATGGTCTTTGTTTTTGCTTTTATTAATGTGGTGAAATACATTTATAGATTTTGGTATGTTGAACCAGCCTTGCATCCCTGGGATAAAGCCCACCTGGTCATGGTTATTTTTTTGATGTGCTGTTGGATTTTGTTTGCTAAAATTTTGTTGAGAATTTTAGCATCTATATTCATGAGGTATAGTGGTCTATAGTTTTCTTTTTTTACTATATGCTTTCCTGGCTTTGGTATCAAGGAGATATTGGCATCGTAGAATGAGTTGGGGAGGATTCCATCCTTCTGAATGTTTTCGAATAATTTCTGCAGTATAGGTATGAGTTCTTCTTTGTATTTTTGATAAAATTTGGATGTGAACCCATCTTGTCTGGGACTTTTCTTTTTTGAAGGTTTTTTTATTGCTGCTCCAATTTCTGCACTTTATATTAGTCTCTTCAGGAGCTCTATTTCCTTCTGATTGAGATTAGGGAGGTAGGGCGTTTTCTAGAATTTGTCCATTTACTCCACATTTTGTAGTTTTTTGGCATATAGATTTTTATAGTATTCAAAGACAATGTTTTGTATTTCTATGATGTCTGTAGTGACCTCTCCTTTGTCATATCTGATTGAGTTTATTAAAGTCCTTTCCTTTCTAGTTCTTATTAATCTAGCAACAGGGCTATCAGGTTTGTTTACTTTTTTGAGAAACCAGTTTTTGGTTTCATCGATCTTCTGTTTCTCTGTTCTTAATTTCGTTTAGTTCTGCTCTAATCTTAGTTATTTCCTTTCCTCTGCTAGGTTTAAAATTAAGTTTCTTTTCCTTTCCCAGTTCCTTGAGATGGTTTATTAGTTTGTTGATTTGTGGGCTCTCTGTCTTTTGGATGTGAGCATTTAATGCTATTATTTTTCCTCTCAGGAATGCTTTTGCTGTATTCCATAGGTTTTGATAGCTTGTGTATCCATTATCATCTAATTCAAAGAATTTTTTGATCTCTATCTGAATCTCTTCCTCCACCCAGCAATCATTTAGTAATAGATTGTTTAATTTTCATGACTTTGTGAAACAGTGAGCATTTCTGTTGGAATTGATCTCTAGTTTTATACCACTATGGTCTGAGAATATACATGGTACAATTTCTATTTTTTTTAAATTTCTTAATCTTTGATTTGTGGCCTATGATGTGGTTGATTTTGGAGAAAGTTCCATGAGCTGATGAGAAAAATGTATATTTGGCTTTATTTGGGTGGAATGTTCTATAAATGTCTGTTAGACCCATTTGTTCTAGAGATCTGTTTAAGTCCATTATTTCTTTGCTTATTATTTGTTTGGAGGATCTGTCCATTTCAGACAGTGGGGTGTTGAAATCTCCCACTACTATGGCGTTACTGTTTATCATGCTATTTAGTTCATACAGGGTATGCTTTATATATCTGGGTGCTCCTGCGTTTGGTGCAGAGATATTACAAATTGTTAAGTCTTCTTGTTGGACTTTTACTTTCACCATTAGATAGTGACCATCTTTGTCTTTCTTTACTTTTGCTATTTTAAAATTTATGCTGTCTGAAATCAGAATCTCTACCCTCACTCTCTTTTGGTTTCCATTTGCCTGAAAGTTTGTTTTCTAACCTTTGACCTTGAGTCTGAAAACATCTTTGTGGGTTAGATGCATTTCCTGGATAGCAGATACTTGGCTTATAATGTTTTATCCACTCAGCCAGTCTATGTCTCTCTTCAAAGGACAATGCAAGCCATTCACATTTATTGAGAGGATTGATATTTGGGGTAGATTTCTGTTCATATTGTTAGGTAAGCTCTTATTGTTTTGCTTTACCTCTGGAGCCATTGTGGAATCCAGGTTCTTGGCTTTAACTCTTGAGTGTTTTTAATTTGGTGGGTTTCTATTGCTCTGCTTCAGGTATAATGCAGGTCTGAGTACTTCCAGCAGAGCAGGTCTGGTCCTCACAAATTCCATCAGTGATTGCTTGTCTGGGACAATCTTTATTTCTCCCTCATAGAGGAAGCTCATTTTGCTGAGTAAAGAATTCTATATTGTCCATTGTTCTATTTAAGAAGATTGAGGTGGGTCTCCAATCCCTTCTGGCTAGTAGGGTTTCATTTGAGAAGTCTGCAGTTTGTCTGATAGATTTTCCTTTGTAGGCTATCTGCTTCTTTTATCTTACTGTGAGAAGAATTTCCTCTTTCATGTTAGCTTGACCAGTCTGATAATTATGTGATGTGGTGTTTGCCTCTTCATGTTAAGTTTCCCAGGAGTTCTGTGTGCTTCTATATTTGTTTCCTTTACATAACCCCACATTTTTTGTATATTCTGCTCTTGTCTCTTGCTTCTGTGTTCTTCTTCTTTATCTGTTTTGTTTAGCACATAGGCTTTGTCTTCAAGCTCTGAGGTTCTCTCCTCTGCATAATCCATTCTATTTTTAAGGCTCTCCACTATGTTTTGAAGTTCCTTGAATGCCTCCTTCATTTCCAAGATTTCTGTTTGTTTTTCATAATATTTCAATTTCATTAGAGAATTTTTCATTCATTTCCTGTATTGTTCTCATGGTTTCTTTGTGCTGGGTTTCTATTTTTTCTTCAATTCCATTCAGTTTCCTTACAATCCATATTTGGACCTCTTCCTCCACATTTAATCATTTCATTTAAATTAGTATCCAATTTTGAGGGTTTCATGATTTCTTTGGGGGGTGACTTTTCTCTCTGCTCTTTCATATTCCCTGTGTTCTTTTTCTGGTTCTTTATCATCAGGGTAATTGATTGAGAACTGAGAGTGCTAGGACTGGTTTGTGCCCTTAACTTCAAACCCCAAGGGACATTCCTTAACAGTGGTGGGAGTAGGCACACTGGTCTTATATTGCCTTAGAGGTATTTTGGCAAGTTGGGTTACCTCTGACCTGTTGTCTTCACCTCTTGCCAGTGGAGATTAGTGAGTTTGGTCCCCCAGCCTAAGCTCCCATGTGGTGGATTGCACCTGTGTGTATAACTCCTCTGCCCTTTAATAGCTTGAGATGGAGGTCACTGTGTTGAGCTATGGGGTTACCCTCTCTGTCGTTGGTTATAGATTGTGTGCAGGAGTCAGTTATCGAGGTAATCTGATGCCTTTGTGTTGGTTTCTGGTCCCTGGGTGAGGAATACTGGTGCCCCAATCTTCAGGAAGGATCTTTCCATTCCCAAGTGTTATTTGGACCCCATTCCACCTTAAAGTCATGGTAGGAGCAAGGTGGATCACAGCTGCTGCCTACGAACCTGGATGTGTGTGCTTCTATGGTTGCTTGATCTGCCGCTAGGGGAAGCCACTAATATGTTGTTCAGTATTCTTCCACCACATGTGGGAGGCTGATCCTGATGGAGGGGGGTTACTTGGTGCACCTGCTGTGGCCTCTGGCCAAAATTTTCTTCCCTGACTATGAACTCCACTGTTGGCAGCTGCCCAGACTCAGAGATCAGGCTCCAGAGTAATGATCCTACTGGATAACCTAAACAGGTCTGACAGGCAGAGTCACTGGGCTGTCAACTATTGATCTGCACCAAGGCCCGGCAGATCCACGCCAGTTGCATAGGGAAATTGGCTTTTCTTGCCTCTCCCTACCTCCAAGGGTGGAGTCTACCACTTTCTGTGGAAAGACTCTACTCTAGGGGGAGAGGTGATGCCTGATCCACCCAGTGTCCCAATGCCTGTGAATCCTGCAAGTGGCAACCTCAGATGACTGGGGAAGCACTCAAAATTCACCCATCAAAACAGGCCTGTCTAGTCGCAAAAGGGCAGAGCTTACCAAGAGAGTCTCTGGTCTGGAGGAAGGGTGCTGCCTGAAACCATAGTGTACCACATCATCTTCTTGGTGGATCCCCAAAATGGCAGCTGCCCACCACAGAGCACTAGTGCTGGGGCGACTGTTCAGGAGTTGGCAGATGCCATACCTGGGAGCTGAGTTATCAGGACGTCTCTTTGTGTTGCTCTCCTGCAATCTTGTGCCTGTCCAGCAGGAGGTCTTTCTTTTTCTGACCTGCCCTGAGCCCACAGTGGTTTCCAGGGTAGAGTCCCCTTTTCATTGTTCACTTCCATTGTTCTGGCCCTGCTGACCACCAGAGACGAGGTACCTGTCTCCTAACACCCTGCAGCTGTAGCTCAGACCAGTCCCTCCCCTGCCCGGTGCAGCCCTAGCACAGAGCTCCAGGGAGTTCAAGATGCTTCCCACTATTGTCTCCTCTCCACAGAGTCCAACGTCTCTTGCTGTGATTTTGAACAAACTTCAGGCAGATCCCCGTCTGAGAGGGTATGGAGGTCAGTGGAGGAAGCAGGATGTTCTCCTATGGATCAGAGCCCACTGTACTCACTGGCCAGGTGGGCACAGCTGTCCTACACTCTATTCTCTATTGTTTATCTCACACTCTCCAGCCTTCACAATCCTATTTCCCATTCACCTTTTTTTTTTCCTGTGTTGTGTTCCATGCTGTTTCTCTGCAGTTTCACAATGATGTTCTTGTGGGGGAGTGATCTGCTTATGTGTAGCAGACTGAGTTCTTCACCTCTTTCTCTGGGAACAGGGGGCCAGGAGATAACCTTTACTCTGCAATTTTTCCTCCCCAACTGGTGTTTTTTAAAGTTAGAAAAGGTGTCAAGGCTGTATCATGCTCTCTGGGGTTTTGCTACCCAATACTGCATCCTCCTCCTTTCAACCGTCTGTAGACATTTCTGTGATAAACCGTTTGCAGTCCTGTGTCTCAATATCTGCTTCTTGGATCACCAACTGACACCCCGTGGAGGCCTTAGAGCTCTCTCCGCTGCCAGGTAGGGAGTGTCAGTCAGGTCATGAGCAGCTATAGGGTCAAGGCTTGGCTACAGTGGTTGAGTTTGTTATCTAGGAGTTTCAGCTAGTTTTCAGTGTGGGTTCAGAATTAGGGAAGTGAAAAGGATATTGAAGCATCAAAGTATGAATGCAAAATGGAGGATTTTTAAAATACATTTCTTCTTTCCTCTGTTCCTTTCTCACCATAACTATGTGTCTCTTGGTGAATTTCTTCTTTCTGTATCTTTCTTTTTCATTTCTATCTTCAATTCTTTCTCCCTCTTCCCATTCCCCATCTATTCCTGCCCTTTTCTCTGACTCACTCCCTACAAATCTTCTTTCCCAACTCAGACCTACCAAGAACACATTGGCAATCACCCCCCCAACATGTCTCATTCACTGTCATATTTTGACCCAGGTCTTGATCACAGGGGTTGTTCATAGGCAGCAGATGCACCTATATGCTGCTTGCTGTTTTATTGGTACTTGTACTTTGTATTCTTTTTCTTAGAAGGGAGGCCAAATTATAATAGTTTCAAACCTTATGACACCTAGATCTATTCTTGCCTTCAGAGAATCATTGTTGTCTTTCATACTGCATCTCTACTCTTATTATTTAATATCTGTTTCTCAGAGAGAATAGGGATTCTCTTTACAGTTGCCATTTTATCTTAAGGGCTTGAAATAGTATCTGGCTTAACAGGTGTGTCAAGTAAGCATTTGCTGGATGAATGAGCATGACTTTAGATAATGATCTTTCTTCTCTTCATACACAATTTTCTATTTAGTCAAAAGTATCATAGGCACAGATATACAGCATTTCTCTTAATATATTTTCTGTAGAATTGGAGGTAGAAAAGCTTATGACTGTTCACCATAACATTGCATTAGAGATAGCATTTGTTGTGGAGGCAGGATTACTCCAAGATACCTGTATTTGGAAACGTTTTACAGCAAGTAAGATGTATTTCTTCAAAGATCTCTTCCTTAATAGGATTTCAGGCAGCTTTTGGAAGCTGCTAAAATAAATCGCTTTTAAAAACATGCATGTCATATCACATTAAATGGGGTTATGAATAAATATCCAGCAAGTGATATAATATGTACCCTTACCATATAATGAAATTAATTCTGGATTAAAAAGAGAAATCCTTTCCTGATCTTCCCTCCAGCTCACTTTCCCTTCTATTTTTGAAAATATGAGCTTTTCAAATGACATATGAGTAGAAGAATCCATTATAGTCATCCACTGTTTTGCCTGCTCTAAAGTAATTTGGTTCTGCATTAATAACTCCCACTTCACAATCTCTCATAAGCTCAGTTAAAAATGCCTATGTTTTAAAATGGGATTGCTTATTTTATGAAGAAATATTTGATGGTGTGAATTTTCTGTGTTTCATCTTATGGAATAAATATTTGGTACTGGAAAAAACTATAGAGACTCCTGACAGGTTTGTCTTCAATATTCCTTCTCTTGTCTTCCAGCTTACTACCATCAATTTGTTCTGGGAACCACCATTTCAAAAACAGATACCTACGAAGGTGTTGATAAACCCAGAATCCAGTGTGGAGGGCAGCCATATTAACATATTATTATTAATACAATTTAGTGTAATCAGTTTTATATGCAAGTTAAAAATTATATCTGAATGTGTGAAGGAAGAGAGGAAGGAGGCAGTCAGGAAATGTTTTGAAAGATGAGAACCCTGCTAGTAGAGAAATGGGAGAAAGGATATGTTGACTCAACAGGCAAGGCCATTTCAGTAATGATAAGAAGTTTTAAATAACTAAAGAAAATTACAAAACTAAAACTTAAGGAGTTCTAGATTATAAAGGACCTTTTAAGACCCAATAGGAAACTTAGATATTACCCATAGTCAATAGGAAGACTGAGAAAGTTAAACAGGAAAAAAATATGAAGACATGTTTTATTTATTTACTCAATAATTTGTTATATTTTTATGAAGTAACATATGACAGTTATTTAGGGAACATACTTAGGTGATGAGCAATAAGTTTTAATATTCCAGTTAAGCAATGAGGAGGCCTGAACTAACACTGAATTAGAAAAATGAAAAAGAGGATCAGAGTGCAGGTATTTCCATGGGTGTGCTGGTAAGTGTTTAACAACTAGCTCAAAACAAACAATACCTGATTTGTACCACTTGCCAACTTCTGTGGTATGTGAATGTCCCTACCATGGCCAGTTTCAAGCTACTAATGGTTTATCACTGAATGCAGAATTCAGAAGAAATGTGTCCAGTGAGCTCTCCTGAGCTAGTTCCAGCCAACTCCAGCATAACACTAGACATTTCTGAGTTATAATTCATAAATTGTGGAGGTTGATAGAATACAGATAGAAAAAAATTATATATAAATCCAAGATTTCTAGCTTGAGAGGCCAAATATGTTAATATGTTATGATTTGTGTTTTATTCTCATATAGCTTTGCTTTTTCTATATAATAGTAATAATAATGCTTACTAAAAGAAACTTTTCAAGTAAATATTTGTATAATAATGCTTAGGATTTCAGTAAAGGACATCACTTGAGGAATGTTTAGTGCTGAGTATAAGAGAAGTTAAGCATACTTCATGATTTAATCTAGATCAATAATTCCCAAACCAGCCCATATCTAGTTATCAAGAATGTTAACAAAGTTTAAAAGAAACTTTTTTTTTTTAACTTCAGGACTTTTCAAAGATTTCAATATGTTAATTTATTTTGTGAAACGCTGAACCAGGACTAGATTATACAGAATTTTCCAAATTTAGTTGAATAAGGATTTCTATTTTGACTAGGCATCCTAGTGAACGTATCTTCTTCTGAGACCATGTTATACATGAATTAATATATTGATTTTGAAAGTATGCACATTCCAAAACAGATAACCAGATGAGATATACAGAAATTGACTCACTGAAGCATTGTATCTAAAACTATACCCATGACAGTTGGATAGTACCTTCTCTGATGGAATAATGTATGCATAGAAAGAGGTGTGCAGCAGCCATTTTTCTCCACAAAAGGGTGCCAAGCTGCCATTTATTTTCAGATGGAAAATAATAACAGCAAAGAGGCAATTATAGTTATCAGAAACAAGCTAAGTGATGTATTACCTTTTTCTCTTTTAATCATTCAACATCCCTGTAAGTTACAATATTTATGTCTCTATTCTTCATATAAAGCAATTCAATTCGGGGAGGTTAAATAACTTGTATATAAGTTAATTTATATCATAATTATCAATATTAATGCTCTCACTACATTCTACTTGTTTTTATCAAAAGCCAAAATTTTACTCTGTAATTTTTACCGTATGGAAATCCATGTGTCCAAGAATACACATTCTAAGAGAGAAAGCTGTTAAATTTCCTCAATAAATGAAGAAATGTCCTAACGTATTTCAGACTAAGCAATTTCTTTTTGGCTAGTAAGTTCTTCCTCTTGGCATTCCTTGTTACTTCAACCATGCTGCAGATGCTATTGTTCCTACCTATGAGATATTTTGTTGATTGTGTGACTTTCCTATTTTCTTTTCTCATTTTTTTACTCATGATCCTTATTCATTCTACTCTTTGGGACCACTAAATGTGTATTATTTTTTATTTCTCAAAACTCTTTGCAAGTATTCAAAACAGTGAAACTGCATGTTCACTAAATGTGAGCAATTGTGTGAACATAAAGGAAATAGCTCTGTCTTGAATAAAAAAAAGTGAAGTCAACCATGTTGAAAAAAGATTAATGTCTCTTGGCTATATTCATCATAAATAACATTATAAGATTGTTTTTCACTTAAAAGAGCAATCCACTCATTGTTCAATAATGAAACATAGAAAGATCTTCCATCTAGTAGTAATGGTTTAAAACCAATTCTAATTTCAGAAATGTTTTGCCTAGTCTATATAAACAGCATGGTGTGCAAGTCTAATATCTACAAATTCACATCTTTACTCCTATTACTCAGATAATTAATGGCAAATTCTGCTATAAAATGTGTAATATATTTGCTTAATAACAATCATTATGAGATTAAATAAATTCAATCAAAGTTCATTAATTTACCAACAAAAATTGTTAGACTGAAATGATTATTTTTTTAACCAAGATTTTTACACAAAAGTAAAAAGAACACAGGTAGAACTAACATACTATTTTAATATTTTCTACTGTATTTCCTGTTCTTCAAAGACATGGACACTGCTATTTTTATTTATACTTCCAAAACTGACATGTAGTAGGTTCTGTATAAATAATTGCTTGCTGAAATAACTCTTGTGTAGTCAAAATGAACATTTCTTAGTCATGTATAAGAGGATGGTCAAAAATATACAAAAGATACAGACCCTGAAGTGAGAGGAAATAGTTAATTCCATGTGTTCTAAGAGATACTTTAAGTGGCATCAATAGACACCAATAATTTGATTGTTTTTTCACTATATTGATTAAATTCTGTCAGTGGCAGTTTCATAAGCAGTGGCAAAGTCACGGAATAAAATTCAGAGTTGAACTTGGAGAACCATGACAAGGTTTAAGAGAATCTCCATTTTAAATTAGCAACTTGTTTAAAGCATACAAGCTTTCAGTTATAAGATGAATAAAATTTTGGGATCTACTGTCCAACATGATGAATACAGTCAATAATAGGGTATTCTTTACTTGAAACTTGCCAAGAGAGTAGATCTTCAGTCTTCTTACCACAAAAAACAAAACAAAACAAAACAAAAAAACCCAGTAACTATATAAGGTTAAAGAGTGTTAACTAAATTGACTGTGGGACTTATTTTACAATATATGCATATATCAAATCATCACATTGTGCCACTTAAATATATATAATTTTGTTTGCCAATTATATCTCAAGAAATCCTAAAAATAAATACATAAATCAGCCATCTTTATATGACACTTTCATGTTATTTTCTTGGCTTTTAGAAAACAATTCACCTAAAATGGCATAATATTTATTTTTTAGGAAGAATCTAGCTTTTCTTGATCAGAATATTATCTAGGACAAGAAAACAAGATAATGAAAAAAAAATATGAGGCAGTGTGGGCATGATGTTATGCTGATAGTTCTGAATTTTATAACATAGTTACAATATTATTTAGGAATATTCATTAATCATTAAACAGATACAATAAACCATAATCTGAATTGGGGAATGTACATACACATAGTGACAACATTAATCATAAAATGATTCTTAGAATGAAAATATGTTCATTTTATTAAAATAGCACAATGGCAATGCACTACTTTACACGTTTGCAATATAAACAAAACTATTTGATGTTCTCCTGCCTACAATCATATCCAGTATTTTTATTCCGTCAGTGTTTAATACACACTTCCAGTAAGTAGGCACATAGGCTATCTTAACTCATCTCTTAGGAAATTTATCCTACACATAGCAATGCAGAAACCTGTGGAAAATGTACAGGTGTCCAAACCACATTGCCAGTGCACTTCTTCATGAACCACTAAAGACTGTCATTATTCAATACTACAAAAAACATACTGCCATGAGAGTGCTTTTAAAAATAGATATTCACAATGGAAATTTGACTTTTAAATTAGCTTATGCCTAATAACTATCTATAGGATGATTAACGCTGTTGCACCAATGAAGCATTCGTATCTTTCTGTGTAAACATTGCATAAAAAAATCAAGATTGTCCTTCACTCATTTTAGGCAGGTGTCTGTAGCCCTTGAAATGACATTTTGCTTGAAGACATTACTGCAGGGGACAATAGAGACACAGAAATCTATCTACTTTGTCCGCGTACAGAGAAAAAGCCTTCAAGGCAGAGTTTTCAGTTCAGCACATTCATTACCTTTTAATTGCTTCTAAATTGCATTGTGACCTGTCGCATCAATAGCCAAATCTATCTAACAGAAGCTAGCACAGTTTGGGCATGTGTACTATGAAAAGCGTTTTTGCCAGTTTGTATGTGTGTGCATATGTGTGTCCATTTGGCATACTTCAGTAACTGTACCTGTTATAAAACCAGGTAAAAATACAGTTAATCCTAAAAGGTACCATTGTTTAAAAAAAAAAGTAAAAAAAAAAAAAAAAGGCAAATACATTGCTAGGGAAAACCACTAAATATTAAAAATATACAAATTTTTCCAACCATGTGTTGGTTGTAAATGGTTAAATAAAAAACATGTTAAGAACAGAAATCTTGTAACTGTTAAATAAAATTATTTACAATATCAGACATTCCACAAGTCAGAAAAAAGCATGGAAAGTGACTGTGAAATTAGGCATTATATTTAAGACTCTAAGTTATGGAGAAGAATTCCACTAGGCAATAAGTTTGAATATCTTAGTCTGGGCCACAGTAAGCACAATGCCATAAAAAAAATAAACTACTACACCAACCACTGTGAGCAATGAGGTATAAAAATATGGCTCCCCTAGATTTACTCAAAGCTATTTCACAATCATTCATACACTATACACACATCATCCTACCTTCAAAAAAGTGCAATCAGAAAGCTCATGTTTCTAGGCCTCCAAAGAAAAATGCCATAATTCAAAACCTAAAGTAGAGCTTTCAGTCCATCTACCAATTTACATTTGTTTCCCTATATCCATTTTCATAGTTCAATAAAACAAAATACAAATGTAGACAGAGAGGAAATTAACTTATTTTCTTCTTTCAGTTCTTAAGGCAGTTTCTTATTGCCAATTAAACTCTTTTTCAGAAGAGATGTTGGGAACAGTGAAAAATAAAACTCCTTCCCAGAGTAAAAAAATCATCACATTCAGTTAGGCCTTGGACAACAAACCTCCCAGGAATGTAGTAGTACTATGTTGAAGTGGTCATCATGACCAGCAAGTTCAAGAGTGTCATTGGCATCCCTTGAAGAAGTTTTGATGCAACAGGCTGCTCGTTAACCCTCGATGTATGTAGTGATCTAGGAGGAGTTAGAGAAGGGAAGAAGAAGAAATAGTAAACTCACAACGTTTGATTAGAAATGAAGAACCAGCAAAAGGAACTGCAAACACTAGCCAATGAAGTGCAAAGATAATAAAGAAAAGGTAAGATTCTGAAAGTCAGGCTTTTGTACTTTGAGAAGTTGGGACAAATGCTGAAGGTAGGTCAGATAACACAGAAACTAAGAATTAATCCTTGAATTTTGCAAAATCTGTGTTATTGCTGATCTTACCATAAACCTCATGATTGTTAGAGGAAAGAAGGTTTTTAGAAAAGAATGGGAAAAGAAATGTTGACAATAAATACAGACGACACTTTCAAGGTGTTTGATGTAAAGAAGAATAGATATGACACATTGAACAACAGTTGTTGAAAGATGTGGGTCAAGGGATAAGTTTTAAGATAAGAAATATACCATTTGAATAATGGTGAAAATAAGCAAATTATGAGAGAGATTATAAAAATATCCTGATGATGTAGAGATATTATGGGGGCAAAATTCTATATGAATATTCTTGAGAAGACTACAAGTGCTGGAATCCAGTGCACAAATGGAGGGGTTCTCCATATTTTGGAGCATATAAAAATGTCTAAAACTGACTTCTCTCAGCTATGAAAAAGTAACCTGTATCAGTAAACAATCCTCCAGATAAGAACAACTAAAAACTTGATACAAAATAAAACACACAAAAACAAACACATAATCCCACAGATCAGGAGGCATCAGAGAACAATCGAGTCAGCTAGAATCCGAGGGAGGAGCAAAGATCCCAAAGGAAAAGGAAACATTACGTCACATGTTTTTCTTTTGAGGAATCTGCCAGTTTGAGAACATAAAATGCCAGTTAGAAATTCCTATGTTATCTTTGCTCACTGTAATAATGTCTCATCTGCTATTCTTCTTACTTCTTTGTGGCTTCAAAGGCCTGGCTTGCCCATGTACAAGCCAGACACACTTTATTTGTTTTAATTTTTTAATTTGTATTAATCCATAATAGTTGTACCTATTTATGAGATACATGTAATATTTTGATACAAGCAAACACTGTGTTATGATCAAATCTGGGGAATTGGGATATTCACCATCCAAAACAATTATCTGGGGAATTGGGATATTCACCACCTAAAACAATTATCACTTCTTTGTGTCGAAAACATTCCAAATCTACTTGACTAGTTTTTTTTGAAACATACAATAAATTATTGGCAACTATAGTTGCCATATTGTGCTACCGAGCATTAGATAACTAGCCATATATCTCTTACCACACAGAAAAATCAAACAAAAATGGACTAAAGACTTAATTGTTACACCTGAAACTTTGAAACAACTGAAAGAAAACATTGAGGAAATGCTTCAAGACATTGTTCTGGGCAAAGATTTCTTGAGTAAAACCTCAAAAGCCCAGGTAACTGAAGCAGGTAGGAATAAATGGAACCAAATCAAGCTAAAACCTTTTGGACAGCAAAAGAAACAACAACATAAAAAGACAACCCACAGAATGGGAGAAAATATTTGCAAGCTATTCAACTGAAAAGAGATTAATAATTAGAAAAAATACGAGAAACTCAACTCAATAAGAAAAAAAATCTGATTAAAAAATGGGCAAGATATCTGAAGAGGCATTTCTAAAAAAAAAGATATACAAATGGCCAACAAGTGTGTAAAACAATGTTCAACATCACTAATCATTAGGGAAATGCAAATCAAAACCACAATGAGATATTCTCACCTCAGTTAAAATGGCTATTTTCAAAAAAACAGAAAATAGCAAATGCTGGTGACAATGTGGAGAAAGAAGAATGCTATACACTTTTGGTGGTAATGTAAATCTGTATAGCCACTGTGGAAAACAGTATGGAAGTTCCTTAAAAAGTTAAAACTAGAACTACCATATAATACAACAATCTCACTGCTAGGTACATACACAAGAGAAAGAAAAATCAATATATTGAAGAGATATCTACACTTCCATGTTTATTGCAGCACTCTTAACAATAGCCAAGATATGCAATTATCCTAAGTGTCTATTAACAGATGAATGGATAAAGAAAATGTGGTATATGTACACAATGGAGTAATATTTCACCATAAAAAAAAATGAAATCCTATCATATGTGACAACATGGATGAAACCCAAGGGCATTATGTCAAGTGAAATAAGCCCGGAACAGAAAAATAAATATCTCACTCATATGTGAGAGCTAAAATAATTGATCTCATGGAGGAAATTAATAGAATGGTGGTTACCAGAGGCTGGGAAGGCTAGTGGGGCGTAGGGCATACAGAGATGTTATGTTGATTAATGGGTACAAAAATACAGTGAGACAGAAACCTGGCACACTTTAGCCTTACAGTCTTAGCACTGGCTTTGGCTCTGTCTGGAATACCCTTCTACCACCTATGTGGATTGCTCAGTTCCACATTTCCTTCAAGGAGCTGAGGGAATAAACAGAAACCAGCAGTTCAGAATTTGGGGATATGGTTCTAAGGAGGTGGAGCAAAACTGTTTTTAGGGTCCATCAATAAGAAGATACCTTAAAAACACCACAGATTTTTATTTGAGAGTCCTGAAGTACTCTAGGAGTAAAGGCAAGTTGAAAATAGACAAATCCCCAGGACGTCTGAAATCCAGTCCTATGTGGTATCAGACTCTGATTAGATCAAGGGGATCTACACTTCCCTAACTGCCTCACAGAAAGAAACGAACAAAAACTACATTCTTTCTGGAGGAAGATAGCAGCATTCTGAATCTCTGCAGTTTTTCAAACACAATGTCTGGCTTTTATCAAAATTCCCAGACATGAAACACAAACCTACACACACACACACACAATCAAAACTAGCAAAAAAACAGGAACAAATGACAAAATCCCAATGAATAAAATAGTTTCTTAGGTGATTTGGATATTTGAGTTATCAAACATAGACTTTAAAATGGTTATGATAATGAATAATATGTTCAATAAAGTAGATGACAAGATAAAGAAATTCACCAGATAATAAAATCTGTACTAAAATATAAAATGTAATATTTTTGAACTGAAAATTTAAAAATTGCAATAAATAATTCAACTGAAAAATTTATAGATACATTTGACACAAAACTTAGAATTTGTAACCTGCTCTTTATGTCTTTATGTCAGTATAAATAACTAATATGAAGTAAAAAAGAAAAAAAAAGTATAAGAAACAACTTAGGTATGGGACATGGGTAAAAGTAACATACATATGTGTAATTTCGGTCCTTGAATGGGATGAATGAGAGAAAGGGCAGGAGCAATATTAGAAAAGAAACTGGGAATTACCACAAATAGCAAAAATGAATAAATAAGCAAACAAATGTAGGAAGCTCTACAAAAACAAGAAGGGGATACAAGAGACCTCCATACCTATATTTATCATAGTAAAACTGCTGAAATCTAGCAACAAAGATAAAACCCTAAAAGTGGCCAAACAAAAATAAAACCATAATATTGTTAAATAAGAACTGTAAAACCAGAGGGTAATTTTTAAATAGAAACAATGGGAACTAAAATAAAATAGAATGAATTCTGAAAGAAAATACCTGCCACTTTAGATACTAAATCTCTTGAAAATTATCCATTTTAAATGATAACTATTTGGCAATGTTGAGAGATAAAGAGAAACTGAAAGACTGTTTTGACTACAAATGTAAACAAAAGAAATATTAAAGGGATTTTTTTATACAAAAGGAATATTATGCCAGATGACAATGCAGTAAAGAAAGAGTACTGGAAAGGAGATGTATGAGTAATGAGAAGTAACATTTATTAAAACAATAATAATGTTTTGAGAGGTTTAAAATAATATAAAATTAAAATACATAAATACAACGACATAAATAATGAGAGAGAATAAAAGAGTTCTAAGTCCTTGTTCTAAGTCTGGGAGGCCATGTCAGTACCAATTTAAAGTAGACTTTAATTAATAAAAAATGTACATTATAATCTCCAGTGAAACCAACAAAAATAATATAAAAGTATAGCAAGTTACCTAATTAAAGTGAAAAATGGAATGATACATAAGAAATCTATTTGGAGTCTAACCACACCTTATTTATTCTCCTGCTCCTACCTGGGTTTGACCAATTAATATTTCCCACCTGGATTACTATAAATTTTTGTATTCCTCTTGTCACCTTTTTCTATCCCCAAATCTCAATATAGCAGCCACCAAGTTCCCATTAAAACATCAGATCATGGATGGCATTGCTCTATCAATCCCACTTCCAAATGCATACCATTGCTCATAAGGAAATGCTAAATTCATTGCAATGGCCTAAAAGCTCTCTATTGTTTTCACTCATGACCTCAGTGGTCTAAAATCTACTGCTCTGTTCACTCCTTTGCTGCCTCACAGGCCTGACTGGCCCCCGCACATGTCAGGCATGCTTTGGCTTTAGATTGTTTACACTGGTTTTGTCTTTACCTGGAATATCCATCATCTATCTATCTATTATACATATATGAATTGGTCAGTTCCATCCTTCCTTCAAGGCTATGTTCAAATACTTCTCAACGAAGTTACCTAGACCATTCTATATAAAATTGCACCCTCGCCCTGCACTTCTGGTTTTCTTTGCTATTTTAATTTTGTTTTCTTTTATGTAGTTCTTATGAAATTGCAAATGAGTCTTCAATGAATATCTTTATTTCCAAATTTATTGTAATTTGGGCTCAAGAGCAGAGAGTTGGAGGTCTAGTGTATACCACACAGACTAGAAAAGGCATTAAGAACAATTAATTGTTCTTAAAATGGAGTTTATAGAGCTATAAAAATGAATGAATTATATGTACACCATAGCTACCTACATATATCTTAAAAATAATGAGCAAAAATTAAGTCATAAATGTTAACATATAATATTTCTTTTTTTATTTTTATTTTTTATTTCAGCATATTATGGGGGTACAAATGTTAAGGTTACATACATTGGCCTTGCCTCCCCTCCCCCCTTGGGTCAGAACTTCAAGTGTGTCCATCCCCCAGACAGTGTGCATCGCACTCACTATGTACGTAAATACCCATCCCCTCCTCTCACCTCCCATCTGACCGACACCCAGTAAAAGTTTTTTGTTTCTTTTTTTAACATTTTGGTTACATTTTATATCTTTTCCTCTCCCTAGCAAGAGTTAGAGGTCTAATAAAGGAAGGAAAAGAAGCAAAATAATATATTACTTGAGGATATATTTGCATATATTGTGAATTGTGAAAATTTTGAAAAGAAAAACAAGAGTATTGAACTCTAATTTTATACCTTTATGGTCAGACAAGACACATGATATTATTTTTATATTCTTGAATTTTTTGAGATCTGCTTTGTGGCCTAGTATGTGATCGATTTTGGAGAAGGATGCATGTGCCGCTGAGAAGAATGTAAATTCAACTTTATTTGGGTGGAATGTTCTGTAGAGATCTCTCAGTCCTTTTTGATCAAGAGCTTTTTTTAAGTCCCTTATTTCTTTACTTAATTTCTCTTTGGAGGATCTATCCAGTTCATTTAGTGGCGTGTTGAAGTCCCCTGCTACTATGGCAGTATTGTTTAACATGGTATTTAGTTCAGAAAATGTTTGCTTTATGTAATTAGGTGTGCCTGCATTGGGAGCATAAACATTAAGGATTATTAAATCTTCTTCTTGGTTCTTCCCTTTCACCATTATAAAGTGGGCGTCTTTATTCTTTTTTATTTCTGCTATTTTAAAACTAATGCTGTCTGTGAGTAATATAGCTACCTCAGCTTTCTTTTGACTTCCATTTGCCTGGATGATAGTTTTCCAACCCTTGATCTTCATCTCGGAGGCATCTTTGTGGTTTATTTTTTTTTTATTTTTTATTTTTTTTAGTTTTTCACAGGTATATTTCACACTTAGACAGTTACTCCAAAGAGAATTGGCATATGGTAGTCATTTATAAAAATTCAACACTACTTAAAAAGAAAAGAAATTAGTAGGAAGTTAAACTCAGTAATTGTGAAGTGTAGAATATTAAATCAACTAAATACAAAAGAATTAAAATACAATAATAAGACACAGTTACCCTAGCCCTGTATTATTTTTTAAATGCTCCCGATTATACATCAGGAAAGATTATGTACTCAGAATTTTTTTTTAATATTGTCTGACCACACATCACCTTTAAAAAACAATTTATTTTTTCCTTTAGTTGTAAAGCACTTTTCTACT
>CAUYPO010104648.1:0-26214 GCA_963574435.1 Cheirogaleus major
CTGTGTGCTGCATAATACACGGTGTGTGAATACCACGTCATTCCGGCCACGTGTGGGCGAGGCCCTAACCCTGCCCTTCCTCTCCACAGGCAGAGGGGAACGAGTGTTGGGATGTTCAGCTCCTGCCTGGGCTCCCTCTCCACACCCTGGTCTACATCCTCAGCAGCTACAGCCCCGCGCTGCAGCCCTGGGTTGGCCTGGCCCCACTCCTGGCAACTGCAGCAGGCTTCCTCCGACAGAGACCAACAACCTGCTCATTGCTTGACTCCACTGAGGAAACAGAGAAGAGGTGGCCCCTCCCCATCTCTCCAGCACTTCCGAAAGCCTGTGTGTCCTGTGGGAATGGGGCGGTGGGGTTTGCTAGGTTATTTCTTCCTTGGCAGGAGCAGGAGCTGATAAAGTATTGCCTGGCCAGTGTCAGGACACCAGGCAGTCCCCACCATTCCCGACTCTCCATCCGTAAATGTAATAACACCTTCCAATATATTAAACTTTGTGGTAGCGAGGCGCGGTGGCTCACGCCTGTAATCCTAGCACTCTGGTAGGCCGCAAGGCGGGAGGATCGCTTGAGCCCAGGAGTTTGAGGTTGCTGTGAGCGAGGCTGACGCCACGGCACTCTAGCTCGGGCAACAGAGTGAGACTCTGTCTCAAAAAAAATAAAATAAAATAAAAAATAATCAAGAAAGCTGTATTAAAATACTGAAGGATTTGCTAATGACTCTTTGTAGATCAAACCATTTTTGCTTATATATTTTGAAGCTGTGCTGTTTGTAGGTTCTCGATTGTTAGTTTCTAACAAATTGAACTTCTTAGCATTATGTAGTGAATCTCTTTTTCTTTATTAATGCTTTTTCCCCCCAAAGTCTATTTTGTTTTGTATTGCTTTAACTAACCTGCTTTCTTTTGGTTAATATTTCTTTGGCATATTTTTTCTCACCTTTGACATTCAAACTTTCTGTGTTTTAGTTAGCCTCTTATAGAAAGTACATAGCTAGCTTTTGTTTTTATACAGTCTGAAAATTTTTGTGTTTTAACAGAAAAGCTTCATTCATTTTCATTTATTTTGATTACTGATTCATTTGGATTTATTTCTGCTCTCTTATTTCTACTTATCCTTCCTATTCATACCTTTCCTGCCTTTCCTGTTTTACACCCATCCTTCCTACATTCTTTGGATTGACAGCAATTTTTCTCATCTTCATCCCAATTCTCCCCCTACATGCTTGGAATTAATTAATTAAATGCTCTATGTCAATTCTTTTTAACAAAATTTAAATAGTATTATTTTCCTCAAAAACTACCATGACCTTAGAATGCCTTAAATCTGATCACCCACTCTTCAAAATGTACATGCTATTTGTCCATATTTAGTTTTAACTAAGTTCCTTGCCCCCAACATTTTCATTATTTTAAAATTTAAATGTTTTCTTAGTTTTCTCCAAAAATTTACCAAAATACTCACTCACCCCTTGCATACTCCATCCATCCTACCTGAAGCACATGCTTTAAAATTTATTTTATTAAGCGTCTGCTGTTAGTAAACTTTCTGAGTTTTTGTTTTTCTGAAAATGTCTATACTTTGTCCTTATTCTTGACTGCTAGTTTTCCTGGATATGGGATTCTAGGTTATTTTATTTCAGTGCATTAAAAATATCATTTCAGCAATTTCTAGCTTCAATATTTTCTCTAGAGAAGCCAGCCATCAGGCAAATTGCTGATTTTTTAAGAAAAGTTCTATCTTTCCTTTCTGACTTACACTCTCTCTTTCACCCTATCTCTAAATATCTTCTTTGATTTTCTGAAGTTTCACCATTATTTGTCTAAGTATATATACATTTTTTTGTTTATCCCGCTTGGGATGTATTATTGCTTTGGAACTGTGTATTGGTTTGTGCTGCACGCCAGACCTCTGGAAAACAGACTCTGAGCACAAGATGATTATGCAGAAAGCTCACCGGGGAGGCTCGTGGAACAGGACCAGTGGAGGAAGTAAATGAATAGGACTGGGCACAGAGTGAAGCTGGGCTATGATACAGTCAGAAAAAAAGCCCTCATCCCATCCTGCCGGGAGCTCTGGCTTAAGAATTGTCCTGAGTTGGGGCAATGAGGCTGAGCCTTTATAACCCCACAGCGACAACTCATTAGGCTGAGGGCTGCCCTTGAGAAAGCCGCGTGACACTGGGCAAGGCAACTCTCTTCAGCTGAGGGCGATCTCGGGGTGGACTGAGCTGTCTGCTGTCAATTGGCAGCACTCTTAGTAGTTGGGGGAATGAGTGCTTTGGTCCTGGGGGATGGGGGGCAGAGTCTGGCTGCAGCCCCACAGCAGCCACTGCAGTTCACCCTTCATGCTGCTCAGATCCACGTGTTTGGTATGCATCCTGAAAGCAGGTCTTTGGGGATTCTAGTGGACCTCTTTTTCTAGAGGCACTTTAAATAGGAAAGTTAATGGTATAAACTGCTCTGTTGCCTGCTACACCTGGTCTCAAGGACAAAACAGATACTCAGCATCTCCTTCCTCTACTCTCCAGTCCCCTCAGTCTCAGCTACCAGCTGTGCAGGTTTAGACAGCTTACCTGATGGGATGACCTGGATTCTCATCTCTAAGGGACCTGAGCTCCTGGTCACCCTGCCTTCTCAGGCAATGACTGCTGCACTTACCTGTTTACCATCCAAATTGGGCAAAGAAGTACCAAGAAACACTCAAGTGGATCATCTGGGTGCCAAACATATCCTTCCCTACCCCAACTGCATGACACCAGTTCTTCCTCTTCCTGATGGTCAGGATCAGACACCCCTGCCAGGAGCTTGAAGTGACTGGAGAGCAAGATGTAGCTTAAAAATTAAGAGCTAACAGCTCTAAACGTGTAGAGACTAGAGTTGTGGAGATGAAGCACGAATGCCCCAGCTGAGCCATTGAGAATGGATGGTAAGGGGGTACTTCCACGTAAACCCCTTGGTCCCCAGACCTGCGTAGTCAACCTACAGGGGACACTATGCCATCTCCATAGCTTTCTGCAGATTGGGCTTTTCTGTCTTGCCACTTACTATGATACTTGCACCTATAGCACTTCTGACAGTTAAATGCTGCAATCTGACCTCTGTTTGGGGGATCTTTTCATCCCTAGTGTTATTAGGAGCCCAAATCTCCAGCATCAGCTCTGGTCTGCAGAGAATAGGCATCATGGAGTTTCTCAGTGATGATGGGTCTTCCTCTTGTCAGTGTGTCCTTATTGCTTTTGCAAATGGAGTGTCTTTGGAGCCCACCCATGGAACATGGTCTTCTGATGGCCTTTCCAGACTTACATGGTTTGTGGATTCTAGTATGCACACTTCTCTGAGCCATTTGCTCTCTCCTTTCAATATCTTCCATACCAATTATGCTATTTCAACCTCCCTTACTGTGAGTTATGGCCCTCTCCAACTTTTTAAGGGTCATCCTGGGAGAGTGTTAGCACTGTCCTCAAGGGTCCTAGGCAGGGAGAGTGCTGCTGTATCTATAAACTTTCTCTCACCCAGTTTTATGATCTGTGCCCACCAGTCCAGCACTTTGAGAATCCAGTTCCACACATACTCTCTCAGATTCTATACCTGTTGGCTAGCTGGGTCTTACAGCTCCTCTGAGATACAGTTCCTTTCTTCCCTTAAGAGGCCCCACACTTTCCCAGCTAGGAGGTGCAGTGATCTAATCCAATTTTTCCGTCTGGTAGGCAAGAGGGAGGGAAAGAGGGGATGTCATGTGTTATCGTGCAAGGCAAAGCCCTCTGCCTTGTCTACAAGCAAGGGAGAAGCACCAGCCTTTAGCAGGAAGTGGTGGCTACTTCTGCTGGCCCAGGGCCCAGAGGCTTCAGGGGGACCAGGATGCTCAAGATTTTCAAGTGCCTCAACCCAGATGTCCTCCTGCCATAACACAGAGTTTCTTTCCTTCTCAAGCAGGACTCAACCTTGGTGGAATCGTCCTGCCTGCATCCAGGAGCTCTACTACTCTTATAATTAAATCCTGGGCCTCGCTCACAGCCCTTTCTATTCCAGGCCTCAGGAGATGAGAATCTCCTTATATGCTGCTGAATATGCCCTCAGCTTTTCGTTATCTTTCTCAAAAGCATCAATCCCTCTCAGCCACACCCATCCAATTTCATTCTCTTTATCACTCTGTATTACCCAAACACCTGACCCACCACTGTACTCCTTGCACCTGTATGCCTTTCCAGTTTACCATGGTGAAAATTTTAACAACTGACTGCTACCTTGTGCCAGTGGCAATCTGTGTTCCATCTATCACCAGTGATGGTTTTCTTACTGCCAGCTCAAAATGCAGCTCAAACATTTCCCATTAACCTCTGTATTCTTGGATACTCTAAAAACCAACTGCTGCAGGTCAGATTTCCTGGAAGGCAGACTCTGAAATGGACATTCACATATAGGAAGCGTATTGGGGAACGCTTCTGGAATAAATACCTTGACAGACAGGAAGGAACAGAACTGGGCAGAGGGAGAAGTTGGTATGTGGAAGCAAAGGTCTCAGCTAATCCCAAGTGGAGCTCTGGAGCTTGGATGGACCTGCAGAGCGATCTTGCCTCAGGGCCGGGGGCACTGGCTTCAGTGTGAGAAGATGGAGCCACAGCCTGGGCAAGTGGTATGCACAAGGAGATTTCTTTAAATAAAGGAGACTTTTTAGCCTAAAGGGATGGAATTTAAGGAAAGGGTTTTTTGGGTTTTTTTTTTATCCCTTAGGAGGTCTGTGGCGTGGCAATGGGTGAGACACAGGAAAAGTGATAAAGAAGAGGGACATGCACCCCCATCTTTGCTGAGAACTGAGGATACAGTGAGCGAAGCAGCCCTGAAAACGATGCATCATTCGAAAAACAGTCCTGTGTGTGTGCAGATGTGTGCGTTTAAAAGTTGCTCATTAAAGGACCATGAGAATGAAGAGGTATGCCCACCATTCACACATGTGCAGAAATCTTGCAGGAAGCCAGACCTGGGGGAGAATAAATGCTTTGCAAAAATCTGCAATTAGAAAAATCTGTTGAATTTATTTACCCAGTATTTCCCAAACTTCTATGACCGTGGGACTTTAAATTTTTCTGGAATGCCTACTGACATGTCTCAGAACATTCCTCAAAACACAGTTTGGGAAATGCTAGGCCCAGTAAGAACCTCAGGACTTCAATCCATCTCCTAATGGCCAATTTATAATCGGGACAAAAACGGAATGAAATAGGAGGGTGATTAAAGATTTGATTATTCAACAATGTTTCCATTTGAACAACATTTACAGGGCATCTTCTGTGTAGTAGACCCTGTTCTGGGCCCTCAGGGCACAGATGACAAAGGCAAAGGCCCTGGTCTGTAAGGGAACAGTCTCATACTGAGTAGTAGGTTCCTCGACAGGGAGAGAGATGCCGGGTGACCCGCTCAGAGCCTGTGCTTGCCCAGACATGCCCTGGACACCTCCCCTTGCTGGGATGGCCCTGAGGAAGGAGGAAGGCGGGAGACGGGCTAGGAGAGACCCAAGATCGCAGGGGTAGGCCAGGACTCGGGGTAAGGATTTACCTGAATCGACTCCTGCCATTCCTGGTCATGTAACCTTGGCCCAGGCCAGTCTTTTAATTTCTCTGAGCTTCTGTCTCATTTGCAAAATAAGGCTGGTAATCATCCACACCTCGCAGAGCATCTGTGAGGATCAAACAGGAGAAAAGGGATGTGAAAAAATTACACCAACTGTAATGTAATGCACAAAGAGGGATCTTATGACTTACTTATTCCTTCACGAAGTACATTTCAAAGAAAGCTAAACAAACTCCCCCAAACTTTCCACTCTCAGGGCTATTTTTATTTTGTGATTTTCCAAGCCTCAAAATGAAATTGAAATAAAAAAAAAAAAAACTTGAGTGGCTGCTTTTTACATGGTAGTTTATAAGAGTCAGGATGAAATAGAAATCATGATAGCACAAGGCCTCAAGTTTACATTCTCAGAGGGAGGCCGAGAGCTGGGAGCGCTGATGACTTTAGGGAGGGCAGCTGAAATCACTAACGCCAGCCTGGCTCAAACTAGCCTGTGTAGTTTTAAGTGGTCTAATCAGCCCTGCTTTTCACAAACACAAATAAATAAAAATTGACATTACATCGGGCAACAATATGGCATGCCCCGTGCAATTAGAACCAGCTGAGTTTACGCACCCCACAGTTTACAGAGAAGGCAGCCATGCACTGCGCTCTGGGGACAGATGTCTATGCGGCTTCTTAACGCACATGTTCCAGAGCAGCGGTTCCCAGCCCTGCAGGGGTGTGTGCAGAGTTCTTTCAGATGGCTCCAGAGATCCTCCTGCTACAGCAGCCGTATCAATAGACTGGCTAAATACCGGCTCCCGCATAGACGTAGGCACAAGTTTCAAGCATGCATTCATCTACTGGAGGCTTTGTTCTTTCGGTATTTTCTCAATTAACAGATACTAAAAGCACAACGCCTGTGACAGGAGGGTGAATCTTTTACGTAAAAGGAAGGGTTTTCATGCTCAAAGGGGTTGGATCCCATTGTTCTCATGTGACAAAAGCCCCAGAATGTATAGACATCAAGTTTGAGAATGCCTTTGCCTTTCTCAAACAACAGGGGTTTGAGAAAACACAGGAGCCAAGCCCTGTTCTGGAAGTTCCAAAGCCTGGACCTGCTCTTGGAGTCAAAAGATTCTTCTGCACCATAATTTCTCTCACCCAGTCACCCAGTCTCTGGTTTTCCAGCCTCACCTCCCTCTAGGAGTCCGGGACTCTGCAGTGGGAGTGACCTTTCTAAAATACAAATCTGAATGTGACTCTCTCAAGCTCCAATAACTCCCCACCGCCCAGGGCACAAAGCCTAAACTCCTTCAAGAGGTACCATCTGAAGGAGCTCTAGGCACAGCCTGGCCCACCCTCCTTCCTCTCTGACCTGGTTTCCGGCCCCTCCCTCCCACCCTGCTTTGCAGCCGCCTCCTGGGATACAGCCACCCCCACCCCCATCCCAGCCTCTGCGCTTGCATACATGGACACCCCAGGCCCGGAACACTTGCTCCCTCCCCACCTGCACCTGAGTAACTTCAGCTCTCCCAATTTCAGATCTTAGTTTCCATGCCATTTGCCCTGGAAAGGTTTGCCAGAACTTTCCCCTCGAGACTGAGGTTGGAGGTAGTTATTCTTCCTGTGGTTACAGCTCCCTGTAATTGTGTCACTGGCGCATGGACTCTGGCGGATTCCTTGATCATCTCCATGCTCAGACTGGAAGCCCCACGAGGGCTGGGCTAGGCTTTGCTCACTTGTGTGTCTGGAAGGAGCTCAATTAATGTGTTTGGCGAGCGTCTTTCCCATTGTGTGACTTGATGAGTGAAGTTTTTAGACAGAGGAGTGTCTCAGCGCTTCCCCCATCACCCCACATAGGCAACTTCTTATTCCAGAAGCCCAGGTTGTCCTCAGCACAGGTACCAGCTCTTGTTTGAGAAGAGAGCAAAAGCCCTTAGAAGGTTCCGGCATTGGCTATAAGCTCTAAGAAAGAGAGATGTTTGAATTGAAGGTAAAAACAAAGAAAGAATGGAGTTGAATCAACAGAAAAGACAGAAGAAGAAAGAGACAGCAACAGTACCTGCAACCTCCTCCCTGTGCCTCTCTCTCACATCTGAACCATTTGCTGCCCAGGAAACTTGATATTCTCTCAGATAAGGTGTGTCTTAGAGTCATAGGATGCCAAGAGCAAAAGGGTCCAGAGAGAGCAATAAGTTGCCCAAATTTGCCCAACAAGAGAGGGGGGCAGAGCACACATGAGAGCCCAGGTCTCTGATGCCAAGTCACCTCCTCTTTTCAGAACCCCATGGTACTTAGGCCTGTGTGTGCACTTCCCTGGAGAGATTGTGCCAAATCCAGAAGTAGCACATGTGCCCTTAAGCCAGAGACGGCCTCAGTAAATACATATTGCTTCTTGGCTTGCAAAGCAAATATTTACTCAAAACCCACATAGCATGGTACATAAGTTCCTGACAGCCCTGGGCAGTTTCTAACTCACTTATCGCTTATTTTTAATTTGTTTTTTAGTGTATATATTTTCTGCATTAGACCTGGAATAAACAGAGGTCAGAGTAGAGGCTGAGTGAACTAAAAAGTGGTTTGTACTAAAAAAACCCTAGTCTCTGCCCATTACCTCTAAATTCCAATTTCTGACAAGTCCATGAGCAAAATGAATCGAGCTTGAATGGAGTCGGTGTTCCACTGGGGGGCAGCCTTTAAGGCAACATAACATGCTGTCCTTTGGGAAATGGGCTAAAGAATTAAGGAGATACAAGTGGCTCACAGCACATGTATAATAGGATATCTGGCTTCTGGTCATGACCTTGTCTCTAACTACTTGGTAACACTGGACAAGTCACTTAACCACTCTGAACTTCAGTTCCCTCATCTGTGTGAAGTGATTAATGACAGCTTTCCACCTAATTCACTATATATTGACAACAGACCACATTAAAGGACAAGTCCAATATCAATTTATCAAAGGCCTACTAGGACCCCAGCTGATCTAGGAACTGAGCAGACATCAGTGAACAAAAGGAAAATCTGTCTTCCAGAAGGAGCTTCCATTCTGGGGGGCTGGGGGGGGGCACAGACAGATAATAAACAAAAAGTAAGTAGCAATAGATCTGATGCTAAGTTCTCAGAAGAAAAATCACCATGATAAGGGAATGGAAGGCCAGTGGGGGCTGTTTTATAAAGGCTGGTCAATGAGGTGCTCTCTGATAAGGTGAGTCCAGAAGGAAGGGAAGGAAGAAGATCCCAGACAGGAAGAAGAATGGAAACAAAGGCTCTGGGTGGTCATGCTTGGAGTATTCAATAGGAAGACCAGGTGGCTGAAGCAGAGTGAGAGAGTAGAGAGGGATAGGAGGTGGGTCAAGGAGGAAGGATGGGGTTCCCAAAATGTAACATGCACAAGCAGCCCTGGAGGTGTGGGGAAAGGTGGTCTAGAGGTCATAAACACTAGCCTGGAGTCTTGCATGTCCAAAGCGTTCCCTAGACTACAATAAACACCATCCCAACTTGACTCAAGAATGCAGAATACTCCCTGGTTGACCATGAACACGTTCCCACCCACACTGGCTCAGCTCGTGTAAATTATATGGTGGAAGTTGTGCCTGACTTTTAGCCCTTCTTTAGGTCAAGTGACTGTGTTTTAGAGTATTTCATTTGCAGAACTGGACATTGTTGGATAGACATGAGGGACAGGGCAGCCCAGCCAAGACTGCCATTATTCATGAGCAGGCTTCAGTCTTTTTGTTTATGTTTTTCACACAGGGTCTCGCTCTGTCCTCTGGGCTAGAGTGCAGTGGTGCAATGGCTCACAGCAACCTCAAACTCCTGGGCTTAAGTGATCCTCCCACCTCAGCCTCCCCAGTAGCTGGTACTATAGGCACATGCTATCACGCCCGGCTGATATATATATATATATTTTTTTTGGTAGAGATGGAGTCTCGCTATGTTGCCCAGGCTGGTCTTGAACTCCTGGCCTTAAGTGATCCTCCTGCCTTGGCCTCCCAAAGTACTAGGATTACAGACATGAACCACTGTGACCAGCCAGACTTTGGTTCTTTTGCGAAGTCCAGCAGAGGTTCCCAGCCTTGATCCCTTCCCTGCCAGTACCTTGCCTGCCTGTACTATACAATTTCCAAGAATAGGTATGCTGGGCCTGCGTCTCGATCATAGCCTGGGAATGGCTGGAACCCCTGCCAGGGAGGCTGGAGCCATCAGCAGGCCCACACGGGGCCAGGGCAGCAGGGCAGTAGCTCATGTCTCATGGACAGGCTGGTCAGGGTCGGTACCATAGGGGCAATGCCATAGGCCTGTCCAGGGCTCCACTGTAACCAGGGAAGGCTTTGATCTGGCCCAGGGAGCACTGAGTATGGCTTGTGGGTTCGGAATTGAACATGTATACTAAGTGCCTACTGCTTTCTGGGCAGTGGGTTAGACTTTTTTCATGCACAATCTCATTCAATCCTCACTAACCTGAAAAACAGTGTTACTGCTCTATAGAAGAGGAAACTGAGGCCCAGAGGCTGAATGAGTCTCCCAAGGCTACATAGCTATGACATGGTAACTGGGGGATTAGAACCCACTGACACCAAAGCCTGGGCCCTGACTGTTGCTTTGAAATGAGTTACTTTATTATGAGATAGGACACAGTGCTGTGTGGAGTTGAGCAGCTGAGGCAAGTCACCCTCTTTGTCATCTCAGGAGTCTGGAGAGACGGCCAAATTCTCCAGACAGACTTGGGGTTCAGGCAGGGAGGATCGTGCTCCCTGAGGGCTCCACTGATCTGGTCCCTTGAAGGGGATGCCCATCTCCTCACCTTGGAACTCTCGTCATTGCAGGCCCAGCTGCTTTCTGCCGTCTGGGCAAGGCTGCTGGCACTGGAACATCCTACCCCTCCCCATCTGCCCAAGCCACAGTGTGGCTTCTGCTGCCCGCGCCAGGCCAAGTGAGTCAGAGAGGTCAGCGTAGCCCCTGCGTCTCCACGAGTCCGAAACACTGCCTTGTTTTACAACTGCCTGCCTCTGCTTCCTTCTTCCTTCTTGGGCTTGTTGGCACTCGCTCATTCGCAGGCACCCTTGTTCATGAAATATCATCTGCAAATATGGGAATCTCTGCACCAGTCCCACACTGTTGATAGCTCTGGAGTTGTTTATAAAAATATCCCTGGCATTCCCTGCCCGACACAGTTCCGTGTCATGCTCCACTTGCAGGCGAGCTTGCCAGCCCGATAAGGAGCCTTTATTTGCCTTTTAGGAAAGTTATGACTCACATCACCAGCTTTCCTTCCCTTCCTAGAGTTCATGTTATCCGTAAAAAGGGCCATTATATGGATAAGATTAATCCCAGTCCTGGGTTTTAAAACATTCTCTCTAGGACACAGTTGAATCAGTGGTAGCTTGCAGCCAATTAGTTTGGTTAGGAACTAGTGAGCTTAACTGGGGACTGGTTATCTTGGTCAGTGACTTGTCCATTCATTTGGGGACTGGCTCATTAAGCAAGGAGCTGAATAGCTCAGGTAGGATCTGGTTAGTAAAATCATGAACTAGTTGTCTCATATTTGGATTGGAAATTGCAGTTGGCTAATGTACTTGCTGGCTGATTAGCTCAACTTGTTACAGCACTGGGCTTTCAAAGAAAGACCCTGATCTTTATCTCCCTGAGAGCAAGTCAGCATCCCTCTGCCAGAATCCCTAACCACAGACTTCAGGCCTTTCCCCAGGTAGCAAACATACAGGTGCAGAGAGTATGAATGGATGCCTGCAGCACGGCAACGTTGCAGGAAAAACAGCTCTAAGCATAAGCCCAACCATTAGCTCTCATATCTAAGACATTAAGTCTATGAAATCTTTGAACCTTAAGCAGGGTACCAGTAGAGAGACTAGTGGTAAGGAGCAAAGGAGATCATGTTTATGTATGTACTTACTCAGAGATGTTTACGAAGCATGCACTGTACTCCAGACATTATGCTAGGCACTGAGGATGCATGCAGACAGGACAGCACTGAGCACACTGTTGGATGACACTTCCTAACTTCCCTTGCAGACAGCAGTGGTCATGTGACTGGGGTTTGGCCAATACAACATGGGCAAAAGTGATATGCAACACCTCCAAGAATGGCCTATAAAATCTCCTACACAATCCTCCATAGTGTTTCTGTTTTCCTACGTTTGTCAATGGTCCAGAAAAGGACTTTGAGAACCCACAGGAAGAGGGAGCCATAAAAAGGATGGATCCA
The DNA here is from genome assembly GCA_963574435.1 of Cheirogaleus major. Classification (NCBI taxonomy): domain Eukaryota; kingdom Metazoa; phylum Chordata; class Mammalia; order Primates; family Cheirogaleidae; genus Cheirogaleus; species Cheirogaleus major. The sequence goes on from CAUYPO010104648.1 coordinate 11,777, forward strand.
AGGTCCCTAATCACTGTATGGAGTAGAGGCCCCTCTCAACCTTTTGTTGTTTGGACTTGAAGTGAAGAGAAATAAACTTTAATTACTGTAAACTATTAAAACTCGAGGATTGCTTGTTGCAGCCTTTAACCTGTCCTGACCAATACACTGCTTTTCACCTTTTGTTCACTGCACTCTGAGCAAAACTTGCCTCTTTCGGTTCCAAAAAAGACCATCCAGGGAGTCCTTCAACTTTCTTCTGCTACATCCTTAACTCGTCTATGTATCTTCACCCTTTCTTTCTCCATCTCCACCACCCACCAGGATGAATCCATCTACTGGGTCCTTGGTCTCATCCTCATCAATTTATATCTGGAATCTGTTGAGTGTCCTCTGCCTTAAAAAAAAAAATGCATTTGACTCTTCTCTCTCCTTAAATAAAAGAGAATCCCATCAGGAGTTGGGTAGTCGAAGCAAGTCACCCTCCGTGTCATCCCAGGAGTTTGGAGAGATGGCCAGATTCCCCAGACAGATTTGGGGTTCAGGCAGGGGCCCGTGTTCCCCTAGAGCTCCATTGATCTGGCCCTTTGAAGGAGACACCTATCACCTTAAGTAAAGTATGTGGGAAGGTGTTTATCTGTCTTAAAGCCCCCTAAAGCAACTGCTCTATTTTTCTCTGACCCTTCATATCTTAGTCTGTTTGCGCGGCTGTAACAAAATGCCATAAGCTGAGTAGCCTATAAATAAGAGAAATGCATTTCTCTTAGTTCTGGAGGCTGTGAAGTCCAAGGTTAAGGCAGATCCAGTGTCTGGTGAGGGCCCGATTTTTGGCTTATACACAACACCTTCTTGCTGTGGCCTCTCATGGTGGAAGGGGCAAAGGGTTTCTTATGGGCATCTTTTATAAGTGCACTAATCCCATTCACGAGGGCTCAACCCTCATGACCTAATCACCCCCCAAAGGTTGAGGATTTCAACATAAATTTGGCAGGCACAGAAACATTCAGACCATAGCACTTCACAACCTAATTTCTGATGCATAGGCGAGAGTTACAGCTTCTACCTTTCCGCTCATTGACTCCTTAACCCACAGCGACCTGGCTTCCTCTCCCATTGCTGTCGTGATACTTGTCACTCAAAGGTCACTAATGGTCTTTAACTGTGAAGTCCAGAGGACTTTTTCCAGGCCTCATCCAGCTTAATCTTTCAGAAGTGTTTGACACTTGGCCAATTCTCCTCTAACTCGCCCTTGCTCAATGTTTTCAGCCCTTCTCTCTCCTGGGTCTTTTTGTTGCCTCTAAATGGAGGAGTGTCTCCATATTCTGCTCTCAGCCAACTCTTTTCTCTCTAAATTCTTTTTCTTGGCACATAGTGCTGTTACTATTTCTAATAACAATAACTAATGTGTATTGAAAATATATATGTAAGACAGGTGCCAAGTACATCACATGTTATCCCACTAGCCCTGGTAAGAACTCCATGAGGTTAGCAGTGTTATGACCTTATGCTAAAGATGAGAAAGTCCAGACAAAAGGCAGGGGTGAGTAACTTGGGCATGGCCACACCGCTGTCAAGGGATGGAACAAGACAAGTCCAGTGCATTTGAGGAAAGTGCCCCCTTCCTCTGGGCAGATGCAGCCCCATTCCGGAGTGCTTTGATTGGGAAGCAGAGGAAGCATTTAGACCCACTTACTCTGCTAACCAAGCCCCTCCTCAACCAGGTCACAAAGTACAGGAGTGTACAAGGTACTCGTGGAGCCAGGATTCAAACCCCGGCCTCTCCAACTGCAGAGATGCCACATCTTACCAATCCCCTATGCTTCCACCGCACAGCATGTTGTGAGGATTAAAACTAAACAGATCACGGATGTATAGCACTTGGCTCCGAGTCTGGCATGTAGGAAGTACATGATATAAAGTAGTCACTATTATTGTCATTATTATTCACATCAACATTCTCATCCACTTCCAAAGCTTCAACAAACTCATCCATCAAATATTTAATTATCTCTCATGAGCCAAGCAGTGTGCTAGGCGCTGAGGTTTCGAAGATGAATAAAACACTGTGCCTGCCTCATTGAATTGAAAATCTAGCAGGAGAGAAAGCCGCACAAAATATGAGCTGAAATAAAAGTGCAGGATCAGAGGCGGTACAAAGTGCTGTGTGAGCACAAAGGAGAGAGCATTATACCCATGTGTGGTAGGGATGGGAAGCAAGGCAGGTTTGGTGACAGCTTCAGAAAGGAAGGGACATTTTAGAAGAGTCTGGATCATTAGATGTCGGCCAATCTGGATCACTCAGAGAGTCAATCCAGAGAAGGGAAACCACATGAACAAAAGCAGGGAGATGAGCAAGTACATGGTGTATGTGTCCTGGAATATGCATTTGGCAATAGGAAGTCACTGAAAGTATCTAAGCAGGGCCGGGACATTATCAGCTCTTGGTTTAAGAAAAAAAGTGCCCTTGCATCTAGGACAGTGTTTTGCACATAGTAGAAGCTTAGTAAATGTTTGATGGATGAATAGATGGATGGAAGAATGAAAAAATGGAGGAAAAATGAATGACTTGGAAGAAACCTTGCCTCCTGGTATAAACTTGTACTTAGTGCCAGCACTGAAAGAGTCCCTGATGAGGAATCATTCCTGTCCAACCCTACTGACCCAGAGAGGGAAGTGGCTTGTTGAAGTGATTTGTCTCATGATCCAGACACACTTTGGCTTCCATGTGACCACCCTTGAGTCTAATGGCATTTCTAAGTTTCTGGTTTAATCAGGTGCTCCATTCATGGATTCTGTTTTCTCTTGAACATGGCTTTCATAATTCCACCTCCATGCCTTGTTTATATGTCTGAGCGCTTGCCAGAAAGCCTGCTTCTGTATTCTTTCCAAAGACTATCCATCCTTCAAGCCTCTTTTCCTTCAGGAAGTCTCCCTTGACTACCTAGCATGAAGTGGTCTTCTCTCCTGCTAACAGTAGTTCTTGAATACTTACTATGTGCCAAGCACTGTGCTTGGCAATTTACAACCTTCATTGCACTTAATCTGTACAATAGCCTATGAAATATGGGCTATGTTATCCCCAGAGCACAGAAAGGGGAATTAAGGCACCATCAATATAAGAGTTAATCATGCACCAGTGGGCTAAATACTTTTTCATGGATTACCTAGATTATCCTTACAACAACCCCATTAATTTGGTACTGTTACTAAAATTTCCACTTGACTGATAAGAGAACAGAGGCTGAGAGTGGTGAACTTGTTCAAATCCCCATAGAGATGAGGTGCTGTATTCAGGATCACACTCAGCATTCTGTCTCCAGAGCCCCACTGTCCTCCCAATGAGGGTGATGACTTGCCAGGTCATCCCCCAGCACAGGTAGAACCAGGTACCAGCTGGCCTGAAAACACACACTTCATCCTCTATCCTACACAGTCTTCCATTGCCAGACTATCCATCTAAACCACGCACTTTGCTCTTTTTCTTGTGATTAAATGACATATTTGTTCCCAGTTTTTCTTCTCTATCTGGATTGTGATTTCCTTCTGCACAGAGAAGGTGCCTTCAAGATCCCAGTATCCCTCAGGACTCCAACAAAGTGTCAGCGACAAATGGGTGCTTGTGCACTATTTTTAATTGGTTGCTTAACGAGACAACTCAACTATAGAAATAATCTTGCATTTTCTGGAGTATGGAGACATCTGTATAAACCAGTAGCCCAAAGTAACATTGCAGAAGCAGTGACTACAGATCCTATTTACTTTTTATACCTTATAAAGTAGATTCCAGAATAAAAGTGTCATGTGCTCAAGTGAAAAAAATTGAAATTCATATTCCTCTTGAAGATAAGTTGCCTTTCTTTGAGCGCCCCCTAGAACAACACCAAGTAGTTGCTCTATAAATACCGCTAATCAATTGGTCCAGGAAGATACATTATATCTTAACAAGGAATATTTTTGTTAGGTTTTTGGTCCCCTACACTTTTGTCATTATAGCCTAAATCCCATTGGACCTGATTTCTGTATGTGAATTTCCTCATTCTCTAACATAAGGACCTACTCCCTGAGAACAGATGGTAAAGTTTTGAAACAGCTTTCTACAAGAAAAAAAACAAGACTTTACTGCCAGCCTTTATTTTTCCAGCTCCTACTCAGAGGTTAGATGTTGCCTGTTGGTTTCTTTCGCCAAAGACCAGCTCTAAGCCATCATGTTGTCGCCCCCTACTGGTGACAAGTGGAAGGTGACTTGCTCTGTAAGGTTAGGGCTGAGGGACTTTTTTTGGCCTCAAAAACGTTCAAATGACTTTGTGGCTAAGAACATTTTGTTTTCAATAGTAAATCTGCCAGCCAGAGGCAGACATGTTTTACTCACCTAAATAAAAAGCTTTCCGCAAGTCTCTGAGCCCTCCAGGACTAACTGTACGGTAACTCTTACTTTCATTGTGTCGTATTCATACCCTACAGTTCCATTCTGTCAGAGCTCCCGAGGAATTCTGTTTTGCTCAGCTTCATTTCCTCTGCATCTAGCACAGGTCTCGAGCCACAGTAGGCACTCAATAAATGTTCGTTGGATACATGTATGCGTAAATTAACAAAAGCATGAAAGGAAGTGAAGAAGGAAAGGAAGGAAGGGAGGGAAGTTTTCTACGTGTTCCTCAGGTCATGGCAAGCTACAGAGAGCCACATTTGGTTTACAGGATCGTTTAGTAATCAACAAGTGCTTCGGAACCGTCACCAGCAGATTCTAAAATCAGGGTAAAACCTTTTTCCCCTCTTTTTTCCTGTAGCTGAGCAGAATTGAAAGCCTGCAGTTGTTTAAATTGAGGTCATTAGACTCTCAGACACTCAGGCTGTACTTTTCACTTTTTTCTTCAACGTTCTCAGTAATGGCAGGGCAGCTGCGGTGTTTTTCTTTTCTAGAAGTCAGAATCAAGGGAAGTAGCTATGCACAGCTATGGTGGACATTTGCAGGTTGGGCTGTCCAGCACCAATCCCCTTTCCATTAGCAGAAGGCCTGCTGTGGGCAGCCTGAGAGGGACAGTGCACTGCTTCCTCCTCCTGTCTCCTGGCAGCCGTGGACCTAGCGTGGGACCCAAGATTAGCTCATCTAACACTCTTGCCCTAGACCTTGACTCATGAGGGGACTGTGAAAAGTGCAAGGTCATTAAAATGTCTTTATAGTAGCAGTTTGCAGGGGGGTGGCGGGGCAGGGAGGTACAGACCAGGAGGGAGCCTTGGCTGGACTGGCCCTGCCTGCATCAGGAGGCAACGCCCCCGGCACAGCTCCCTCTAGACAATGGAGGTTTGGCTTCCAACTTTTTCGCCTTCTGGAGCTGCCTTGGCTCTCTAGCCTCTATTCCAAGCATGGTTCTCCAGACTTTCTGGAAATTCTGTGAGCCCACACAGTCTTCCAATCAATTCCTCTCTTGACTTAATTAAACCAAAGTCAGTTTCTGTCGCTTGCATCTGAAAAAATGTTAACTAATACAAAGCGATCAAAGGGTAAAGACATGTCAAAAAAGAAAGAGAGAAAGAGAAGGAAGGAAGAAAGGGAGGGAGGGAGGGAAGAAGGAAAGCAGGGAGGACAAGGAAAAGATCCTGGAGTCTTCTGGTTGGCAAATGTGTGCCTGGCACATGCTCAATGCACAAGTAAGCACTCAAAGTTGGAGCAAAGAAAAGTCCCTTTAAAAAATTTTTGATGTAGTATAGGATGCTTGCTTGATAGTCTCCTTACCTGATCCCCATCTTAGCTCTAGGGCCCCTCTAAGGGTCAGATAAACCCAAATCACCTATTCAAAGGGCGTGGTCCATAGACCAGCAGGAACCACTTGGAAACTTGCAGAAACGCAGAATCTTAGATGCACCCCAGACTTACTGAATCTGTGCTTTGACAAGGTCCCCAGTGATTCTTGTGCACATTACTCATTGGGAAACACCATGACAAAGACCATGACAAAGTTACTTACACTCTCTTGTCTCAGATATTTCATCTGTACAATGAGAATAAAAAGAAGAAGACCTAACCCTTATATAAAGTAGAAGCATATGAAATTGTCTACATTAAACCATTTTGACCTATTCTATATGGCTCAACCTAATACTTGCCTTTAAGATTAAACCAAATTCTCCATAGAAAGTGCCTACCACAGTGCCTGGTATTGATCTTATCTTTAAGATCAGTAAATCTGTCCCTAGCCTAGGTTCTAGCAGAACTTTTTCAAGTTTTACATGCTCAGGACATTGGAAGTAAACTCCAACAATTCTTGGATAGAAGGGGAGAAGGTGATGAGTTCATTAACACAGAGAGAATACAAATGATTCATTCAGTTCATCATTATTTCTCATGCATCTGCTCTGTGCTAGATGCTGGGGATGCTGAGGATGGCCCAACAGACCAGAGCCTCCGGGACAGAACATCAGCCATGTATTCAGCACTGTTACTTGCCACCATCCTGCAGTGACGTACATCCATTCTCTCATTTCATTCTCATGAAGGCTTGAGATGGGAATTAGCTCCAGGTGTAAATGAGAGAACTAAGGCTGAGAGTTTAGCAAGTGTCCAAGGCCAGCAGCTAGTAGATGATGAGACTGGATTTAGAATCCAAACAAGGTTAGCTAATTGGTGTGTCCAACTTCCAAAATATGTCAACATGGTAGATTGGAAGCTTCCTGGAGCGACTGGGCTTGAGCGTCTTCTTTCCCTCCCTCCTTGCCTCTTCTGGCCCCACCCACATTGCACCTCTTTGGACATTCGACTCTAATTTGATAAAATATCACCTCCCACACCAAATGGTTTGGTTCCTAAATGAGGGATTACTTTTAATTATGGGCCTAAGATGCAAACATAGTATCAGTCTGGCAGCATTTCCTGGACATCTGCAGAAAGCATTCTGCACCTTGGTGAGTATCTTGCCTCTCCAGCTTCAGCTGGTTTGAGAATTTTCAAGTCCTTTCTCCATCAAATGGAGTCCCAAAACCCCAAGTCAAAGTTGTCTTATAGTTGCCTCCAAAAGCCTGGGGCATGGAGAAATCGCTGCACTTGGGTGCCCTGCCATGGCACGTTGTACCCATGGGTTACCTTTTCAGCCTTCGCTATAGCCATTCTAGCATGGATGCAGCTGTGGATTCGTTCATCTACTAGAAACATACAGTGTCTGCTGTGGCCAGGCACTGTGCTAGGGACTTGCGAAACTGCAGGGTGGCAGACGCTGCTATGTTCCCTCTGCCCTTCCCACTTCAGGGTGAACTGGCCCAATAGACCAGCATCTGTATTTCTTTGCCTTAGGCCCCCCCCCCCACCTTTTTTTTAATGCCAGAAGCTGCTCTGCCTATGTACAAGGCAGGACAGACAAGTCCTAGAATTAACTCCCTGTACGGCAGCCCTTTCCTGATTATTTATTCATTTTTATTTTTATTTACTTTTTTTTTTTGAGACAGAGTCTCACTCTGTCACCAGGGCTAGAGTGCGATGGCATCAGCCTCGCTCACAGCAACCTCAAACTTCTGGGCTCAAGTGATCCTCCTGCCTCAGCCTCCCGAGTAGCTGGGACTACAGACACACACCACCACACCCAGCTCATTTTTTCTGTTTTTAGTAGAGACAGGGTCTCGCTCTTGCTCAGGCTGGTCTCGAACTCCTGAGCTCAAGTGATCCTCCAGCCTCGGCCTCCCAGAGTGCTAGGATTACAGGCATGAGCCACTGCGCATGCCCAGCCTCTACTGATTATTTATATATGGCAGGGGGTGAGGTATAAATACTCCAGCTTCCTAGATCCTCAGGGAAGTGAACTCTAAGACAGGTATTTTACATTTTACATGAGCTCCCAGAGTTCCCCCACTGGGATTAAGCTCCAGTTTCCCACAGTAGTAAGGTGATTTAAAACGCATTCCTCACTGACTGCCTTCTCTTCCCTGTCTCACCTCCCTGCTCTCCTGCAGAAGTTGCCTGAGGTCCCTTCCTAAACAAGCCATCTGCACTGGAATCGTAGTCTTGGAGTCTGTCTCTGAGGAAACTCCAGTCAAGGCAAATGGAGTAGAAAACTCACATCCCTGCCCTCAGGGACACACCCAGGTGCCAATCACTTGCTGTGTTTTCAAATCATTATTCTCTAATTATTTATTCAACAGTTATTAAGTGTTTCTTGGGATTTCCCTTGGATAAATATCATGAATGAATACTGATTTCCTATGAATACATACTATTTACAGAAACAACCTAATTACTAGCTCTTGTCTACTGGCTAAAGCAGAATGAATGTACAGAAAACTTTGACAATATCTCTACACCTTCTGGAGTCTGGTTCTCTCTTCAGTTTGTTTTCCTTGCTAAATTCCTGAAGTGGACTTCTTAAGGAGGCACTTTAAAAGGTTTGCATTTTTTTATGATACATCTTTTACTTATTTATTTTTATAGAGTTATGAGGTACAAGTGCAGTTTTGTTACATAAATGTATTGTGTAATGGTGAAGTCTGGACTTTCTGTGTAATCACCCAAATAGTGTACATTCTACCAACTACGTAACTTCTCATCCCTTACCCCCTCCCATTTTTGCACCTATCCAAGTCTCCAATGTCTATGATTCCACTATCTATGTTCAGGTGGACATGTTATTTAGCTCTGACATATAAGTGAGAACATGCAATAATTGACTTTCTGTTTCTGAGTTATTTCATGTAAGATAATTGTTCCAGTTCCAACCACGTTGCTGCAAAAGACATTATTTCATCCTTTATTATGACTGAGTAATATTTCATGGTGTATATATACATATACTATTAATATATTTTCTTTATCCAAGCATCCATTTGAAGTCAGGTAATGTGATGGCTTCCGCTTTGTTCTTTTTGCTTAGGATTGCTTTGGATATTCAAGTTCTTTTTTGCTTCCGTATGAATTTTAGGATTGTTTTTTCTAATTCTGTGAAAAATGACATTGGTATTTTGATAGGCATTGCATTGAATCTATACATTGCTTTGGACAGTATAGTCACTTTAGTGATATTGATTCTTCTAATCCATGAGCATGAAAAGTTTTCTATGTGTCTGTGTCATCTATAATTTCTTTCAGCAGTGTTTTATAGTTTTCCTTGTAGAGATACTTTACCTCTTTGGTCAAATGTACTCCTACAGGTTGTTTTGTTTTGTTTTGTAGCTATTGTAAATGAGATTGGATTCTTGATTTGGTTCTCAAATCGGTCGTTATTGGTGTATAGAAATGCTACTGATTTTTGTACATTGATTTTGTATCCTGAAATTTTACTGAATTCATTTATTAAATCTAGGAATATTTTAGAGGAGTCTTTGGAATTTTCTAGGTATATGATCATGTCATCAGCAAAAAGAGATCATTTGATTTCCTCTTTTCCAATTTGGATGCCTTTTCATTTCCTTCTCTTGCCTGATTGCTCTGGCTAGAACTTCCAGTACTATGTTGAATAGCAGTGGTTAGAGTATGCATCCTTGTCTTGTTCCAGTTCTTAGGGGGAATACTTTCAACTTTTCCCTATTACGTATGATGTTGGCTATGGATTTGTCATATACAGCTTTTATTATGTTGAGATATGTTCCTTCTATGACTAGTTAGCTAAGGGTTTTTATTATGAAGAGACACTGAATTTTATCAAATGCTTTTTCTACATCTATTGAGATGATCATATGATTTTTAATTCTGTTTAAGTGGTGAATCACATTTATTGATTTGCATATGTTGGACCATCCTTGCATCCTTGGAATAAAATAAAGGGCTTTTAAAATTAAATGATAAAATAAGTCCTAAGTTCCCAGCAAATAGCACTAACCATGCATTCATTCTATGGTTTTCAGACCTTTAGCAGATTATGAGTTTCACAAACTATGAGTTTCATAAAAACTCAACAGAGATTGGCCTGGGCTAGCAGATGTTTTTCATTCCCACTGCTAGATGCCATCTCCCTCGGTAGGAACAGGACCAAGTTATGTTTTGCCAATTTAATCCAGTGATGTTTTAGTCCCTGCATAACTCAGCATCCTGTCTGGCTACTGCCTGGTTGCCCCTGAACGCACATCCACCTGCCCTCTTGGGGCTCTGTATGGACTGCCTTCCTATCTGCATCCTTCATGCTGGCAGTAAGAGACCCTGATAGACAAGAGCTCAGGGGTTTCAAGGCCAGATGCCAAGGTGAGTCTTGCACATGATTCAGATTTAGGACATGACTTCTGCAGCTGTCTTCCTCTTCTGTAGCTGTCCGCCTGACCCTTATCCCTGCCCTAGATCCTGGATGGGAGAATACTGCTGCCAGAACAATCTGGCAAGAGTGATGATGATGGAGAGAACCCTGGGAGAAGGGCAGTCTTGCTAGGGACTCAGAGCCTACAGGTTTGTGGAAGCCCCAGCCTGCATGAGGACCTCAGGAACCTCCTGCACAGCCTCCTGACTCCTTTTCTTCTTGACAACTGAGGCAACTGAGTGAAACACTGAATCAAATTTTACCTGACAACTATTTAGGTGGCATCTACTGTGTACCCAGCATATGAATCCCCATGCAAGGAGAAAAATGTTTAGGATTCATAAGATGTGGTCTATGCATTTGAAGAATTTATAGGCTTTTTATCAGAGAAATGATTTATACACAATAAATGATTAATAGCCTGAATCTGAGTCAGTTGCAATACAAACTATTGATCCAATGTTTTGGAAAAGGAAGGAACAATAGGGAGAGGAGAGGAAATAACTTTTATTAAGCATCTACCACCTGCCACATACTTTACATTCAACTTCTCATTTATTATAATTTTCCAAACACCTTTAAGACAGATATTATCATTATTATTATTATTATTTCCATTTTACAGGTGAGGAAACCAGAGACTGAAAGAGAACAATGTGGTTACCCAGCTATTGAGGGAGCAGAGCTGGGATTTGAAGCCAAATCTGTCAAATTCTAAGTCTTGTGTTCTTACTATTACACCCAATCCAGAGTTAGACTGAGCTTATTTGGGTTAATGTAGTGAGAGAAGACTTCGAGAAAGATGAGGAATTTGAGCTAGATGTGAACTAGATCCATAATATTTGGGTGAAGTCATTCTGAGTGTGGGGAATGATATGAAAGGTGATGTGTCATGGGAATGGAAGTGTGAGTAGGGCCTGGTGCTTGGAGGACCACAGAATGGATGGGCAGATGGGCGGATGGGCGGATGGGTGGATGGATGAACAGATGGGTGAGTGGTGGATAGATGCATGGAGGAATGGATGGATGGTGCCACTGCATGTATGGCATAATAGGCACTTATAAAGCATGAATACAAAAATGGAAGTGAATTTTTGAAAGCTTATGAATATCTCAACTTGAAAACCAATGTTGTTCCTAAAATGTGTCACTTCCAAGAGTTTGTGGACATTTTGCCAGCCGGGTCTACCTGCCTTTAGAGATAAGATTGTGTAGTAGTTAAGATCAAAGACTTTGATTTGAATTTGTACTTCACCATTTCCTAGCTGTGTGACTTTGAGCAAGTTTCTTAACCTCTTTAGGCCTTAGATTTTTCATCTGTATAATAGGCATACTATTTTACAACATTTTTTAGAGGGATAAATGAACCAATGAATGTAAAGCTCTTAACATAGTGCCTAGCACTTAATAAATGGCAAGTAGATCAACCTTGGCAGCATAGCAAGACCGTGTCTCTGCAAAAATGTAAAAACTAGCCAGGTACAGTGGTTTGCACCTGTAGCCCTAGTTACTCAGGAGGCTGAGGTGGGAGAATTGCTTGAGCCCAGGAGTTCGAGGTTGCAGTGAGCTATGATATGCCACTACACTCTATCCCGAGGAACAGAATGAGATCCAGTCTCCAATAAATAAATAAATGGTAAATAAACTTTAAAAATAAATAAGTACTGTGGTGCTAATTAATCTGAGGCCTTTTTGTGGTCAACAGTCTACCTAACAAACATGACCTATCATTCATTAAAACCATTTTCAGGGAGACAGACATAGTTTAAAGTGTGCGAATTTAGGCTCGGAGCCACCTGGACTCTAAAATCCAAAAGAGTTCTGCAGCACAAGGACTTTAATTCAGGGACTTTGAAGATAGAGTCATTTTCAAATCTGAATGCACCCATTGTTTACTGACATGGTAAATCAGTGGACAGTGAAAGATTCATCTCTCCACATGGCCCCCTCAGGCTGTAGTCACCGCAGCTAGATTGTGGCCACAGTGTGATGCCAGAATCTAGGCAGGGCACAGGACGAGGCTAGGGGCAGGTCCAGGCTTGCACAGCCTGGAGCTTATAGATTTGGGGACTTTCATCCAGGAAAACAAGAAATTATACCATGATTGCACATTTTACAAAAGCATAGGACAACATGAACACATCGCCAGGGCCTTTCCCAGAGCCTTGTAAGGGGCCAGTGCAAGAGCAGGACCCTGAAGCCTAGGCTTCACTAGCCTTGTGCCTCTGGTCACAGGAGGTGGCCCCTGCCTCGAAACAGGACTGTTTTCGTTCTCAGCAAATACAATCTGGTCTTGCATATAGACCTACAGAACCTCAGTACTGACATATACTTCAGAAAGTATCTATCTAGCTCACTCAGTTTATATGCGGGGAGAATGAGAAGTGAAGTGTTTTGGTCAAGGTCACGCAGACTGGAATAATTAGAGCCTAATAGGCAAACGAGTTCCATGAGAGAAAAAGCACCTTGGAAATTTTAAGTATGCAAACCCAAGTTATCCTTTTGTAAACAGGTATTATCCATACAAATGAGAACGTTTATTTTTTTAAAAAAAATGGAACAGCATAACAAAAACATATAAATCTATAAGCTATTCGAGCAGTTGAGAATAACTTTTAATAATGTTTTCCAAGTACATGGCAGGGAATGCTTCTTAAATTGCTTTGAAATTGTCTACCACAATTGAATCACTCATGCATCCAAAAACGATTAAGCATTATCTTAACCCCTGAAAGCAGAGCCCAGGACAAAGATTTGGAAGCCGGTAGTTTACTTGGGAGGTGAGCCAGAAAGCAGGAGGGAAGAGGCAGGGAGAGGAAGACAGAGAAGGAGGAACAGCCAATAGAGGGTGTGAGCTAGTTACGACCGCCGTTCACTTCTGCGGCAGACTCCCTGAGGAATTGTGCAGAATACACCTTAGAACGGTTCCTCTGGAAGACTGGAGGCTTTTTATCCAACAACTCCCACCTCCCATTTGTTGAAGGTTGTCCCAGGGGTCCCCTCCTCTCCCTCCCCTTCCCTTTTCAAAAGCCCTAAGAGAAGCCTAGTGAGGAGCAGGGCAGAACCCTCTGCCACAGCTGCAGCTGCAAGCAGACGTGGGCTAAGGGGCTATGGCAGACCCTCAACAGTGCTCGCTACAAGTGTCACCCACGTCTGGGGAGCCAATGTCTGTCTAACCCTCTGTTTTTAAACCAGGCTGATCCATGCACATGGTCCTAAGAGCCATGAACATACATCTCACCGCAGCGCATCAGTCATTCAACAAATGCCTGTCGCGTCCCCACCATGGCCCTGGTATTCTTTTAGAAACTGGATGTAGAATGGTGAACAAGACAGACCTGTCTCTCTCTCAGGAAGTTTATGTATACTCTTGTAGGGGGGAGCAATAAATAAATAAATGAACAAACAAACACAGTAAAGTGGTCTGCGAGCGACAGGCACTGCACGTGCTGACGACTGCAGTGTGGGAATGTGACGCTGACCGAGTGGCCGCTTCAGAACGCCTGGGGAAGCCTTCCCCGCGCAGGTGATCCAGGTGTCAGAGACAGTCGAGAGAATATTGGCAGGGGGCAGGGGATGGAGGGGATTCCGGAGGGAAAAAAAGCCAGTGCAAAGAGTCCATCAGCAAGGAGCTTGCGGTGTATGAGGAACCGGCAAAAGGCCAGGGTGGCCCGAGCACGGTGAGCAGAGGTTGAAGAAGTCACCAGGGGTGTCATCCCGCAGGGCTTATGAGCCTGGCCTAGATGTTTGGATTTTATCCTACGTGTGTTGTGAAGCCATTAGAGAGTTTTATTTATTTATTTATTTATTTATTTCAGCATATTATGGGGGTACAAATATTACAGTTACGTATATTGCCCATGCCCCCCTCCCCCCTCGAGGCAGAGCCTCAAACATGACCATCCCCCAAATGTTGCACATCTCACTCATTATGTTTGTATAAAGGAGAGTTAGGTGCTGTGGTTTTGTTTTTTGGGGTTTTTTTTTGTGTTTTTTTTTTTTTTGAGACAGAGTCTCACTCTGTTGCCCGGGCTAGAATGCCGTGGCGTCAGCCTTGCTCACGGCAACCTCAAATTCCTAGGCTCAAGCAGTCCTCCTGCCCGAGAAGCTGGGACTCTAGGCATGCACCACCATGCCCAGTGATTTTTTTCTATATATTTTTAGTTGGCCAATTAATTTCTTTCTATTTTTAGTAGAGACGGGGTCTCGCTCTTGCTCAAGCTGGTCTCAAACTCCTGACCTTGAGCGATCCTCCCG
>CAUYPO010104649.1:0-13686 GCA_963574435.1 Cheirogaleus major
AGGCAGCTTTAGGAAAATAACTATAATAACTCCTACTAAGGACTTGTTAAAAGGTCACAGATTCGTAGTAACTTATTAGCTGAACATACACACTGCAACTGCAGAGATAAAAGCTGTAAAAGTAAAAGCTTTTGGCTGTCAACTAAAGTCGACGTTGGGCTGTGTGCATTCATCTGTGGCTATTGACTGTAGTCGATGCTCGTACCAAAGTGGTTAAGGATAAAAGAGTCTCATTATTAGAGCTATAGTATAGAAAGATAACTCAAGTGTGAATGTAGAGAATATATGAGTGGAGAAGAGAGAGTAGTAGTGGGGCATCATTTTTTAAATGTATCTCATTCTGTATCAATGATACATTGCTCTCCTGTGTTACTTGTCTTTTCTATGCTAATATTTACTCATATATTGACTTCTAACACATTAAGCTCTTTAAAGCAGGGGCCAATCTTCTTTTCCTTTCAAGGATACTATCTCATACACAGAAATTATCACCCTGCCATGAACATCATCATCATCATCATTGTTATGATGTTACCATGAGCCCATCACTGCACAAAGTCAGTTACATGCACTATCTCATTTAATCCTTATAATATGATTGTTCTCATTTTACACATGTGTAAGAAAGGACTTAGAGAACTTAGCTATTTTCTCTAAATCATACAATTGTTAGCCAGTGGAGTCAGGATTCAAATCCAGTTCTTTGTGACTTCAAAGCTATTAACAACACTGTTAAATAACTCTCCATAGTGGTCAGTCAATGAATACTTTCGAATAAATAAAAATAGCAGATCAAAGAATGAAGCCTGGTTGCTTTGAGTTGATTAATATTGGCAAATTAAACTTACCTATGTATATTGGGAAGATATCCTGTGTTTGATTTGTGCAAATATATTTATCCAGGGTTTTAACATAATAAAAGTAATAATAATGGTATAACGCATTAGATAAATAAACATCATCAAAAAACCAAGGAGTGACTGATGTCTGTGCTCTTTCCAGATTCACTGATATCCCTTTTTACTGTTTCTGTGTGTCTCCAGACTTTAATACGTTTTTGTTCCCATCATCTACAAACTATAGCAAATTTTTTGAGGACTTCTTTCACTCTACTGCAGACTTCTTTGACTGAACATGTGGGGATTTACATCTTCCTGGTGTGATCCTCTGCCAGTGACCAGTGTGGGAATTTGAAAGCCTAGCTCTCTTGATACAGATCAGGACAATTTTGAGATATAATTTAGTCTCCAGATTTTCCCTTTAGGATCAGGCTGAAGTTATTCTGCATGGGAATCTGCTTGAGATTACACTCTTATTTGGCTCCCTCCCGTCCCCTTAGTGTTCTTCTTCCTTCACACTTGTATTGGTTTTGCTGATGAGAATTTACTTGAAAAATATCACTTCCCTATGAACCCTCATCTCAGGGTCTACTTCTGGGGAAATGGACCTAGAAAAAAATTATACACTGAAGTTTAATGACTGTGCTCATTTTTTCTCTTAAACAAATATTAGCTTTTCTCAGTATTTAATGTGATATGTGCAAATTCTTACTTTGTTTGGGGTGGAAAAAAATTAACATTCCATGCAGGGTTATGTTACAATGCCCTCTGTTATTTATAACTTTTCATGAGATATTATTTGACATATAATAATTTTTGCACCAAGCCATACAGCAAAGTTTTGTACTGATTGTGTTCATGTGTAAAAGTACAGCTTATATTTTATTATATGAAAACTAAAAATTGCTTTAACAATTCTATCAAATTTCTAGGAGTGTGAAAGTCTAGGTTCTTAAATTGTATTCCAAATATAGTAAATGTGCATTTGTAAAAAGGCACATTTTAAATTCACATGGTTCAGATAATTCTATTTGTCCCAATATTATGAACAAAACATTGATAGGTTTTCTTCCTTTATTTCCCAAGCTAAGCATTTTATTTCTTCCAGTCGGAAGAAATAATTCCATATAACTCCAAATTTAGCATAGTAGAAACATCTCTTGTTTAAATCATAGAATTTTTTTTTGTGGGTTTTGTGCCTTTTGCCAACTTTATCCTCCACTTTGCTTCAGGTAACGTTCCGAACGATGGCAGCGCTTCTGAATTGAGACTGGTGGAGAGAAAGAACTCTCACAACTGGTTAGGCCTTAAATATATTTTGAATTTTTTAAATAGAACTCAGTAGTCCTCATGATTTGCAAACTAACTGGCCCATTTTCATTCTAGCCACTTTACTTCAATTGTAAACAATTAATGTGACCCCATCAGCATCCTAATCCTACCTATGTGTCTAAGTACTACTCACATGGAGGGGAGCTACCAAACCTAGAAATTCTTGTTAAACTTGTAGGGAAAACAGACATAACCGGAACTTAGATTTTAATTCTTAACCCTTTTGAAATACATAGTACTAGATACTTCTGGTGTCTTGGAGGTCACATTTTGAATCCTGATTACATTATTCCTAAAGCCTGACATTAGAGAAGATGCTCTTGTATTAGGTTGTTGTACAAAATTATGAGAGGCCATCGTTTTTCACTGAGCTCCCACACTAGGCCCCAACAGACCAGATCAGATATGGGGAACCTGTGGCCATAAGGCCATTTGTGACCTTCTAGGTTCTTAAATGTGATCTTTTAACTGAATCCAAATTTTACAGAACAAATCATTTTATTTTTATTGATACATTTTGTTCATCTTTTATATTTTTATTTTGCTTTTAAGATGAATGTATTTAAAATACCAAAGAATAAAGTAAGTTTCAAAAAATAATCCTCCCAGATTGACCAGTACAATTCAAACATTAGTTAGCTATAAGGGCTAAATTGATGGCTGCTATGCTCATGATTTAGTTCTAACTTCCTCTGCCTAACTGGCCCCACTATAGCATGAGACTGGTTGGTGAGAGTTTATGGGGGTTGAGTACACCAGTCTGTTGTCAGCTTTTGACAATGATGCACTGTGTTTCTATCTGAAGTGGAATTTGTGAATACTTCAGCTCAACAGTATTTTTTAATTCTGTCTGCTTAACAGTCCATCATATCAAAGAAGACCAAGAAAACACTGAAGGAAGAAAACAGATTTTTTAATGAGGATTGTGAATTGCAATATTATCTTGTTTCTGCTAAAGATAAGATGATTTGCTTGCTTTTTGATACTGCATTGTCAACATTAAAGAAATTCAATGCTGATCAGGATCATAACACTCATAAAGACCACAAATATTTTAAATTAGAGGGAGAGGCATGAAAGGTTGTATTGCAGAAATTAAAAGATGAAAACCAAAAGCAAAGATAATTCTTTCAAGTAGCAATATGACCTGGAAGTAATGCCACTGAAGCAGCTTATAAAGTGGCTGATATACTTGGGGAAAAAGGGAAGCCATTCAGTGATGTAGAAATTGTGGAAGAATGCATTGTTGAAGTTGTAGGATGCTTAGACCCTGATAATGTTTCAAAATATAGACATCTGCCTCTTTCAAAGAGAACCATAACTGATTGGCAGCATGAATTAGCCTTCAACTTAACAGAACAACTTCATGCAATACTTCAAAAGGAAAATATATATTATTCAATTACTTTGAATGTATCAACTGATACTACTGACTTGGAGCAGGTTTTATACTTCATTTGGCTCATAACAGAAGATTTTCTTCACTACAAAGAGTTACTCACTTTGGACACTCTTGTGATCAGAACATGGGGAATAGATATCTTCAACAACTTTCAAGATTAATGTTGTGAAGTTGGACTGAATTTGGTAAATTTAGTGAGTGTATGTATAGACAGTGTACCTTCCATGACAGGAAAACATGAAGGGTTTATTGCACAGATAAAAAAAAGTATTAACAGATAAAGATGCTCTCATTTCTTTTCATTGTACCTTCCATCAGCAAATCTCTGTGCTAAAGCTACTATTTTAAGTGACACTTTGCAACAAGATATAAGTATTAACTATATTCATGCATGCTAAAGTTGAATGATGAGGTATTCAGTGTGAATCTGCTGTGTCATTCTAAAGTGCATTGGCTATCACAGGGACAAGTGTTAGCCAAAATTTTATCTCTGTGAGAACAGATAGTTAAATTTTATGAAGAACAGAATCAGCAATGTGAATTATTGAAAGAAGGTTTCCATAGGAATGCAGCATTTCAGTGTGATATCATGTCAAATCAAAATGACTTGACTATTTCTTTGTAAAGTAAAACTAAGTTTATATATAATATGTGGCAAAAAATCCAAGCATTTTGAAAAAAACTCTTTTTTAAAAACACTTCCTCTTCACAAGGAAGTTTCAGATGAACATTTTCCCCAGTTAGCAAAGGCCATTGATGAGCAGGATGATATATGCAAATAATTTGAAGAATAAGCAGCTGTTACAGACCTATTGGAGAATACAATGAAAGGTTCACCAACTTTGAGAATCATGACATCACACTCAAATTAGCATTTCAGCCTCACCTAGTTGATATCACCAAGGCACCTAAAGAACTACAGATGGAATTGATTGAGCTCTCAGTAGATGAGATTTTAAAGTCATTGTTTGATGCTAAGAAAGATTCAATTGAAATATGGAAAAATGAAGAATACCCATGCCTTTGGCAATATGCTCCAAAAATGCTGTCTTGCCTTTCAACCACTTATTGCTACAAATCTGCATTCTTCTACCTAACCCAAATCAAGATGTCCTTAAGATCACAAATGACTGATATCCATCTAGAGGATCAACTGAAGTGGCAGATATCCATGCTGCAACCAAATATTAAAATACTTTCCAACAAAAAGCAGACACAACATAGTCATTAAAAGGTTAGTTAACTTTAAAATTAACAAATAATTTTCATTTTTTGAAATTATTAAGTGTGTATTAGATTTTTTAAAAATAATGTACATTTTTTAGCATATCTAATTGAAGTTTCTTGAATGCAGCCTTATTTGATTACAGCTAAATTAACGTGGCCTTCCAACATGAAAGGTTTCCCACCTCTGGACTAGACCAAATCAGACTGTAGTCACTCATGCTAAATGCCACATAATCAAACTGAAACTTTAAGGAAGCAGATAGATCCCTAAACAGATGATTTTTTCCCATGAAAACAGGAGATTCTCATCTGCTTGAGTCAGCATAATAAGGAAGTCCCTCTGTTTTTACCCTTACGAAAAAAAAAAAAAGTAACCTGAAGTAACCTGATGTTAACCAGTTTTTTTTTCTATTGCTGTGTTTTTTATTCGAATCTTATAAAACCCCCTTTTCTGCCATTGCCCAGCAGGAACCCTCATTCTGTTTTGTAGAATGTAGGCTGCCCTGATTCATGAATCACAAATAAAAGCCAATTATATCTATAATATAACTACATTTGTTGTAATTTTGTCTTTTGACAAGGTGTTAGCTGATATCTCAGCATGAGAGAGCAGGGTATGGTAATTCAAGGAAACTATTTTAAGGAGAAGCAGATGAAAGACAGACGATTAATACACAACAGTGACCAAGGAGAAATGCTGAGGTTAAACTCTATCATCAAGTTCTAGGGCCCATTGGATGCTGGGCATGAGAAATGAAGATAAAAGAGCAGGAATTGATTAAAGGTGGGGATGGACGGAAAGATGAAGGAAGTAGCAGGAATGGAGCAGGGAGATTTGGGACTTTTATAGTATTCTAAGCTGAGCTGATGTGGGATGCCTAATGATGCCTTGGAGTTTGGTCCCTGTTAAAACTGTAGGATCAAACAAATAAGTACTATATTAAAATCTTCTTATATAATAGTTAAGAATGATTCACTCTATAATTGAGGGGCACTGCAGTAAGGCAATGGGGTTACAAATAATAATCATCATTATTGTGATAATAATAGTAATAAAAACAGCTCACACTTACATGAGGCTTACTTGTATTGTGTATATTATGTGCCAGGTATTTTTCCAAGGCTTCACATATATTACCTCCTTATAACTATTCTATGATGTGTTATCCTTACAATTCCCATTGTATGGATGATGAATGAGAAGCACAAAAAGGTGAAGTGCTTTGCTCAAGGTCACTCAGCAGGTAATGGTGGAGCCAGGATTCCCACCCCAGGAAATCTGATTGAGGGTCTGCAAGAAATTGCCCTCAAATAATCTACTCTTAGGTGAAGAGGCAGGAAAGCACATAACCATAGAAATGACCATATAAGTCACTTTGTTCTGAATGCTGAATTAGTGCTGTACACAGTAGATGTTCAGAGGCCTAGAGGTTGGAGAGAATGTTGTGGGTGGTTGTTCATAAGGGTAATGGATCTTTAAAGATTCAAAAATCAAACTCAAAGTTAAATTGACAAAGAAGAGTATTCATTGGTGAAGTACCCTAAAAAGTCAGGAGTCCATCTTCTGACATACTTCTCCTACCTTATCCTGGATGTTCTTTCTTCTTCAGAATTATATTCTGCTAGTTTATTAATACTGAAAAGGAGCTTCTCCTATCCTATGTTTCTAGTAACTGTTCCAGGACTAATGTTTATTGATTCTAATGTCCACAGTTTTAGAGATGTGTTTATTTCAGAGCAAACTATTGTGGGTTGGCCTCAGCTACATGCCTGGGTCACTTAGGCATTCCATATACCAGAAGGGTGTCTCTCCCCAAATTATACAAAGTAAAAGTATAGGAGAGGGAGTTTCCCAAAGGAAAATCTAAGTGCAGTTGCTAGAGAAAGAGAAGATGTTGGATTCCGAGAAAAAAATAAAACAAAATAACAGATCTTTTGCCCTTCTATTTTCAGGTGATATATTGATCAAACCAAGTCAATTACACAGACAACTAAATAAAGGCAGGATATAAAAGTGCCAAAACTTCTTGGGCAAAGAAAGAGGGCTTCTCATAGAAGTTGGGATTAGAGTTAGATTGTAAGGATAATTTTGAGAGGTAAGCCTGGGGGAGGATAAAGAGAAGGCAAAAATCCTTTTCAGTGTATGGAAAGGCAGTATCAAAGCCATCTACAGCAAAATATTAATAGAAAATGTTATGAGAATGGCAAGTAGTTCAACATAACAGGAAGAAAATGGGATAGTGAGGGTAAAGCTGAAAAATTTGATGTTGGCCAGATTATGGAGAGACCTCAAATGGTAGGCTAAGAAATACTTAGATTTTATTATGTAGGCAGTGGATAGATAGCCACTGCATCTCTTTCTGCAGGAAAGTAAAGTAAATCCATCACTAATTTAAGAAGATTAATCTAGCAGAGATTGATAGTAAATCACAGATTCCCAAATCATTTACCATTTCCATGACTGTACCCACACAGTTGAGATTTGCTAAAGGAAATTGCACAAGTGATTGATTTATGAATAAGTTTATGTTCATCAAACTCAAGTGGATACATGACGGTGCTGAACAATCCTATCCACTATCTTTAGTTACTCTCACTTTCCCACATTCCGAAATGAGTATTTCACGCTGTGTCTTCCATCCTCCAAACTCCTGCCTCTCGGGCCTTCCCTTCATTTGCACTGCTACTTTATCAGTCCAAACTCTCCTCCCTTCCCACCTGGCCCACCGCAGCCCCTTGTCACCTGTGCCCTTGATTCTCCCTTTTTATTCTTTGCCCCATCTTGTGGCTCCAGCCCAAGTTCAAAGTATTGTAGGTGATGTGGTGGAGTTAGTTGTTAAAAATAATAAAGTCCCAGAGTGAAAGAAAAAAGGTGATGGGAAGGTGTGAACATATTTTGAGGCTGAAGAGATGAAGCCAACAGAAAGAATTAATATGCAAAGAAAAAATGAGGATTATTAATTGAGTAAGGCTCCAGATAGAGAAATATGATGGTGTTTCAGTCAGTTTGAACTGCTGTAACAAATGACCAAAGACTGGGTGGTTTAAACAACATTAATTTCTCATAGTTTCAGACACTGCAAATCTGAGATCGGAGTGCCTGCAGATCTGGTGTCTGAGGAGGGCTCGCCTAGTCTGCAGATATCTGGCAGAGAGCAGGTGTGTATGTGTGTGGGGAGAGAGAGAGACAGAGAGAGAGAGAAAGGAAGCTCTCTCATGTCTCTTCTTACAGGAGCACTAATCCCATTCATGAAGACTCCACCTTCATGACCTTATCACTTTCCAGAGGCCCTACCTCCTAATACCATCACATTGGGGGTTACAATTTCAACATAGGAGTTTTGGGGAAACACAAACATTCAGTCCATAACAAGTGGTATTTCAATAAGGATGCCTCTTCCACTAAAACAAGTGAAAAGTAACAAATACTTGCTGAGTGTTTTAGTCAGTAAAATGGTGAAGCTGCTGGTTTCCTGACCTGAACTGAAATCTAGAGAAGCTACATTAGTGAATAGGTACTAGAGAAATTTATTCATTATTTTATTTAATCACCTTTGAGGCCCTTCTCTGTTATGTTGGAATTTAATTGTGAATCCAGCATAAAGAAGATTACAGAGTAATATGCATGGGAAAAAGGCTGGGGAAGCCTTTTTAATTTGTGCTCTTTTTTCCTTGGTGGTTTGTGGCTTATACCTGAGCCATTGTGAGGTCTTATAACCACAGATCCAACTTAGCCTTGGCCAGTGATAATGAAATAATGTTTAAGTGATGCTGAAATTCAGCTTAGTGTGGGAGCATTTAACATCAGAAGAAAGCATTAGATCCAGTAGCAACACTAAATACATTATTAGTGTATTATCAAATTAAATTATTATTATTAAATTATTAAATAGTGCATATATATGAGAAGAAAATAGTCATGTTTTAGTATGTTTCTTAGAAACTTATTGATCAAGCAGACAAAAATTAAGCAAAATAGAAGATTTGGATGATGTAATTAATATGTACAGAATAATAGGTATATACAGAAATAGAAATAAAACATAAACAGAGATCCAGCAATCCCATTACTGGACATTTACCCAAAAGATTAAGAGACATTCTATAAAAAAGACATCTATGTTAGAATGTTTATAGCATCACAATCCACAATTGCAAAGATGTGGAAACAACCCAAGTGCCCATCAATACATGAGTGGATTAATATTATGTGGTATATGTATACCATGGAGTACTATTCAACTATAAGAAACAATGGTGATATAGCACCTCTTGTATTATCCTGGATAGAGCTGGAACCCATTCTACTAAGTGAAGTATCCCAAGAATGGAAAAACAAGCACCACATGTACTCACCATCAAATTGGTATTAACTGATCAACACTTAAGTGCATATATAGTCAAAACATTCACTGGACATTGGGCAGATGGGACGGGGGAGGAGGGGATGGGTATGTACACACCTACTGGGTGCGGTGCACACCATGTGGGGGATGGACATAGTTGAAGCTCTGACTTGGGTGGGGCAAGGACAATATGTGAAAGCTAACCATTTGTAGCCTCATATTATGCTGAAATAAAAAAAAAATTTAAAAAGAAAGAAAATTGTTAGTATTTTTTGAGTGCCTATAAAACATGCAAAAATGTACCAATACTATGTGACAAAGAAGTTTCAATAAATAAAAGAATGAACACAATAATTCAATCAAACTAGAAATCAATGACAAAAGGAAGGCTGGAAAACTGGCACATGTTTGGAAACTAAAAATCATACTATTAACTAACCCTTGGGTAAAAGAGCAAAGACTAATATAATTCTGAAGTAATTGGAACTGATAAATAAAATTATTAGATGACAAAATTTATGAAGTATAGCTAAGTGGAAAATTTCAGTGGAAAATTTATACTTTAAAACATTTACCATAATAAAAATGGAAGGCACAAATGAGCTGACTATGCAACTAAAAAATTAACACTCTACAAAAGAGTTACCAAAATAAGAAATAAAGAAGAAAATAAAAATTATGACAAAATTTTCATATGTAGCATTTATTGGCCCAGGCATTGTTTTTAATGCTTAACTTTCTTGGTCCACAATAATAATAATAAATGCAGAAATCAATGAAATTGAGTAAAAATGGTAGCTATTAATCAAATAAAATGGTAATTTATTGGTTAATTCAATTAATCAAGTGGTAAAATTATTAAATTATTTAAAAACATTAAGTTAAAATAATTAGGACAGTTTTTCTTAGAGTTTTATCATATTATCAAGGAACCATTAATTTCTACCCTAATTTTCTCCCTCAAAATGGAGGGACAACTGCCCAATTTATTTTATTTAGGCTAGAAAAACCATAACTCCAAGAATTAAAATAGTATGAGAAATAAAAGTATAGGCCCTTTCCACTTACAATGTAAGTGCTAAAATGCAAACAAAAATTAAATCCAGCAATGTAATATATGGTGATGAGGTGTTTACCTGAGGAATTCAAATATGGTTTTAATAACAGAGATTCCCTTCACTAATGAATTAAAGTAAAAAATCACATTAACTGAATAGATGCAGAAAATCCATTTGATAGCATCCAATTTCTGTTTGTGTTAAAAAATATTCTGGACAGCTATGAATAGATGGAAAATTATTTAACTTGATAAAGGCCTACGGCAAACAATACTTACTGCCGTTTAAAAATACAAGGTCTCTACTCCCACCATTATTCCGCATCTTGGGATTGGAGGTCCCAACCAATGCAACCAGATAAGAAAATGCACAAGAGGCATATTATTCAGAATGGGCTTGTTTACATAAAATTCAAACATTTCAGTTGTTTGGGATCACAGGGGTTTCTGTCTTGCTCCTGCTAAATGACCTACATGGGTTGGCAGAAGGGCTGGGCTCATTATCACTGAGAGTTGCCAGGTGAGGAACAGACACTGTCTTAAACACTCCAATCATTGTATCTGAGGGAAAATGACAGCTTGGGGGGGGGGGTCTTGCATCCACAATTAAATGCTCTGGTTACAAAGCGATACATATCACTTGTTCTCAAAATTCAATTGGACAGAAATAGTCATAAGGCTCCACCCAAGAATAGGGGAGTCACAAAGTGAAATCCTACTATAGACCTAGAAGGGGGAAGATATGGAAATTATGATGGATTGTACTAATGATTACCACAGAGGAATATTAATTAGAAAGGAAGACTAGACAAAAAAACCATCCTTCTTTGCAGATACATAAGTATCTACATAAACTAACAAGAACTACAAGAAAACCAGTAGCCAAACTATTATAACTAATAAGATCTTGTAGCATTGATGTTGAATACATGATCATTTGACAAAAACAAAGAGTAGTACTACATATCACTTTTGCTCCTGTCCATTGCCTCCTCTCGTTATTATGGAGGAAATATTTGTTCTCCTTCCCACTTTCAAATTATCTTTTCTCACCTATTCAAATATATATATCAATTTTCCACTTCCCCTTGTGTATTACCCATTTTTCCTTCATTTCTAAATATTTCCCATCAGCACTCGAATATTCAAAAAGTTCTCACATCTTAAGAATAATCTTGTATTGGTTACATATCCATCATCAGCTTCCACCATTTTGTTGTCATTAAGAACAAAACTCCTTGAAATTGTCTGTTCTTGCTGTCTCCAGTTGCTCTCATCTCTTGGTCTCTTTTCTTAAAAAATAAATTTTATTGTGTATATTTAAGGTGTACAATATGATGTTATGAGATACATACAGATAGTAAAATGGTTACTATAGTGAAGCAAATTAACATACCATCATCTCACAAAGTTATCATTTTTTTTTTTTTGCCTGTGTGGAAAGAGCAGCTAAAATCTACTCATGAAGCAAAAATCCTGAATACAGACAGAGAAAAAATGGCAGAGTAAAGGTAACCCCCCGGATTCCTGCTCCCAGAGAAGGAGACAAAGATCTTGGTCTCCTACACGTGGGTGGATCTCCCCACTACAAGGACAGCATTGAGAATCCGCAGAGGTTCAGCTCAGGACTCTCAAAAAAGGAAAAACAAGGTGATTGGCAAAGCAAACAATAGGACACGTGGGAGGGTGCTGGCCCGCCAGGCCAGGGGGTGAAGTGAGATCAGACCCACAGGAGAACTCCTTGCTTCCCCATTGACCTCCACACCCACCCTGCCAGAGTCCTGTCTGAAGTTGGTGCAAAATCATGGCAGGAAAAGAGGGTGCTGGAGAGTGCCATCATTAGTGGAAACTCCCTGAAGCCCTGCACTAGGACGGCTCCAAGATGGGAGGAAACCGAATTGAGCTGATAGGGGAGGCAGTTAGTCTTGCCTCTGGTAACAAGCAGGGCCAGTCCTACAGAGCTATTCACTAAGTCCGGGACTCTAAGCTGGAACTGCCTGGGGTGAATAAGACTGCACAGGGTGGGTCAGTAAGAGCAAGGGCTATGGCCAGGAAGGCAGCATAGAGGAGGCAACGGGGCATCCTGAATATCTAGACCCCAAACCTGCCACCTGCTACCTCCTAATCAGTTGCCCCCAGTGCCGGTGCCCTGAGAGTGGACAAGTGGTCGCTATTGAGGGGGTCCACAGCCCAGCCACTGTGGGTGATATGGTTTAGCGGGCAGATCCCCTCCCCCAGCCTAGAGACTCTCCTGACAAATTCTGCCCCTACACAATCTGCGATGGGCTCACCAGGCCTGGCTCAATCAATGAAATATTGAGAAGACTAAGGCCAAAGGGAAGTTACAGCCACTGGGGCGCCGGGGTGCTGGGGAGCTACTTCCTCCCCGTAACCCACATCTCTCCTGCCAAAAGTGGCAGGCTCCACCCCTGGAGGCAGGGTGAGACAAGAAAAGCCACTCTCTCCCAGATCTAGGGAGAACCCGCTGGACATGTGCAAAGTTTGTAAGTGGGCAGTATAAAAGACTTTGCTTCCCAGAACAGCTTAGGTCACCCAGTTGATCAAATCGCTGGGGCTGGATCTCCTCCCCCAGTCAGTGGCCAACAGTCAGGGCGATGGTCAAGGATCAAGTCCTCCAGAAGTGGCCACAATAGGCTCCATAAGTAACCCTTCCCATCAGGGGTACCTTCCAAGTGTGGTGGAAGAGCTCCCCCCAGTGTCTGATCAAGAAACTACAGAAGAGAGAAACTCTGGGCACCATCAACTGATCCAGATGGTGAGGGAGAGCTCAGTGAAATATTTCATAACATCAAAATATCAAACCTAAAACACTCCCTCTAAGAGATACACCAGCTCTCAAGAAATGGAGACTGGACAAACCCAAAACACTAAAATGACAGAAGAATTCCAAAATTGAATTGTAAGAAAGCTCAATGATATGCAAGAAAAAATGGATAACCAAGAAAAAGAAACCACAAAGAAAATTCAGGACTTGGAACAAAAATTCACTAAGGAAATTGAGATCTTAAGGAAAAATCAATCTGATCTCCTGGAAATGAAGAATCAATTCAGAGAAATACAAAACACAGTGGAAAGCCTCAAAAATAGGGTGGACCAAACAGAAGAAAGAATCTCAGAGATTGAAAATAACACTTTCCAATTAAATAAATCAGTCATAGAGATAGAGCAGAGAAACAAGAGAAAAGAGCAAAGCCTACAAGAGATGTGGGATTATGTGAAGAAACCTAATATGAGGGTCATAGGGTTACCAGAAGGGGAAAAAGAAAACACTCAAGGGTTGGACAAGCTATCTGAAGATATAATAAAGGAAAATTTCCCAGGCCTTGCTAAAAATCTCCAGATACAATTCAAGAAGCTCAAAGGACCCCTGGGAGATTCAATGCAAACAGGAAGACGTCACAACATGCAGTCATTAGACTGACCAAAATATCAACCAAAGAGGCCCTTCTACGAGCTGTAAGA
>CAUYPO010104650.1:0-11210 GCA_963574435.1 Cheirogaleus major
CCCGCAAAAGCCGTTGAAGTCCTCACCCCCAGTACCTGTGAGTGGGACCTTATTTGGAAATAGGATCTTTGCTTGTTAGCGAGCTAAGGTGAGGTGGTTGGGGGGAGCCCTAACCCAGTGTGACTGTTGTCCTCATAGAAAGGGGGAATTTGGACACAGACACCTACGCAGGGAAGGCAACGGGCAGACAGAGAGGCAGCAGCCTACACGGCAAGCGACACCCAGGCTACGGGAACAGGTTCACAGCCCTCACAAGGAACCCCCACCCCAGCTGGCACCCTGATCTCAGACTCTGGCCTCCAGAACAGTGACAGTACATTTCTGTTGTTCAAGCCGCCCAGTTGGGGATGCTTTGTTAGAGCAGCCCTAGGAAACAGAGATGTCTGCGTGTGCACCAACTCCTGCAGGCAATCGGGGGAGTGGTGTGCCCTAACTTGCTACTGTATGCCTTTCGCTACTCTGAATTGTTAAAAGCATGTTTCTGTGTTGTCATCGATTTTTCATGTGCATGGTGGTGAGATTCGAGCCCCCCCCCCTTTTTTTCTTCTTTATACTTTCCTGGGTAACAAGAACTACAAACACTATCTGGTAAGCAGAAAGAAGAGAAGGAACTGTTACAACTCCAAAGGAGGTGGCAAGTGTGAAGCCAGGACTCTGGGACGGGGACAGGAAGTGCCCGGGGAGGTGGCAGGTGCTGACACAGGGGGGCCAACCGTGCGGAGCAAACCTTGATGTCGTAGACGTCCCTGTCATCCAGCTCCAGTTCCAAGTGACCCAGGCGGGTGCCCCCGAGAGCCTCCATCTTTCCTGGGGGGAGAAGGAGGGTTCAGAGACCAGGGTCCGACATGGGGGTCTGCCGTGCTCTCACGGTGGGGGCGAAGGGGTGTCCTGGCTGTTCTGACTGCTGAGCCCGTGGTTCCTCCGTACACTGGGGCTGCGCTTAGTGCTGCCCTTGGGAGGTCACGGAGCGGTGAGCACGGAGCGGTGAGCACGCTGCCCCCGCCGGCCCTGGCGTCGCAGGTGCGAGGGGTTCGGGGAGCGCAGAGGGGTGCTGGCATCACCGTCAAGCTCGAGCTTCTTCTTGGGACGGAGGAGCTTGAGCCGGAACGTCCTCCGGGGCCAGCTGGAGCTGACGTCCAGCCCCACGTCCCTCCGCACGTGCGACTCGGGCATGCCCACGAAGACGTGAGCTGCGGCTTCTGGAGGGACCAGCCGCCCTTCCGGAAACACAGCAGAGTCCTCCCGATCGAGGGCCCCACCCCCCTTCCAGCGCGCGAGCTCTCGCCTTCCCGAAAGAAGAACCATGACCTTGCAAGACATCAACCCGACTGGGAATTTCTTGGGCCCCAAAATAGCATCCCAGGGAGAACAAAGCTCTGCGGAACAGCCCGGGACCACGTCCGCAGGGTCTCCACTTCTTGGACAGACGCCCAGGGACAGGGCGCTTCAGTGCGCCCCGCACAGACCCCCGCATCCTTTCAGCCCGCCACGCGCCTGTCCCCCACTTCCGCAAGCTCTGCTCTTCCTGGCTGGCACCCGAGGCTTCCAGAACATCGCCTCCAGCACTGGAGTGAAAAATCCCAGCCCCTTAGCCTGGAGGACAAACTCTGCCGTGAGCGCTCCAGGGCTCCCGAGGGAGGGTCAGGCTGAGGCTGCGACTTCACCTGCGATCACCCCTCGGGCAGCGTCTCCCCTTCCCTGTCCTCATTCCTCCATCCGCTTACTGGGCCCTCCAGGAGCCTTTTCCTAATGGAATGCTTCTACCCCAGTCCTGGGCTCCGGTCTGTTTCTGGGGAAATGCAGCCTCGGCCACAGCCCCCTCTGAACCCGCACGTCCGTTCACAGCCCATAAAGACTGGCTGTGCGTGAAGGAGCTCCTGGCGCGGGGAGTGACTGAGCAGAAGGCACACAAAGTCCCCGCCCTTGTGAAGCCTGCATGCTGGAGGGGGGGACACGTGACCACTGGACACAAAAACAGCAGTTGGCGGCAAGTACGCTGACAGAGTACACAGAGGTAGGGCCCTGACGTCGCTACTCTAGACAGGGTGGTCCGGGAAGGCCGCCTCTGAAGATGTCCATTCGAGGAGACTTGGAGGAAGCAAGGGAGGGAGTTGGGTGGATGTTTGGGGAAAGAGTGTTCCTGTGCAAAGGCCCTGGGGCAGGAATGTGCTTGGCACAGAAAAAGGAGGCCAGTGTGTCTGAAGGGCAGGGAGCCTGGTGGAGAGTCAGGGAGGAGAGGCCGGCTGGAGCTGGGGTGCTGGGGCCTGTTGGTCAGGGTGTCTGGCCTCTACTCTGAGGGTCCTGGGAGCCACTGGAAGGTTCTGAGCAGAGGAGGAGCATCATCCACTTGGGATTTCAGAAGGCTGGTCTGGCTGCTGATGGAAACTGATGGTGAGGAGACAAGGGTGGGAGCTGGGAGGTCACACAGGAGGCTGGTGAGCACCCGCTCTGGCCCAGGCACTGGGGACACCAGGGTGAGACACACAGGCCCTGCACCTGCTCCCAAGAACTGAGTGGCTAATGGGAAAGACAGACATCAACCAACTCACTTCACTGATAAATATTAAAGTGACCAGAAGGGAAGAAACGTGGACCTACTAAAGCAAGTAACAAAGGAATATGACGCACGTTGGAGGGTAGTCGCAGCAGGCTACCCTGAGGAAGGTGACCCCTGAACTGAGATCTGAAGATTAATTCAGAGTTAACAGGTCATAGAGCCCCAGACAGAGAATCAGCATGTGCAAATGTCCTGGGGCAGGAGGAAACCTACAGCAAGTCCAGCCCAGCCCAACAGCCCCAGAGAGGAGGCCCTACATCTTTGTGGGTGATCCCCAATGCCAACCTCCGGAGCCCACGACCTGGCTGAGAAAGAAGGGGCCACCCCAGAGGGCCCACCTGTGGGTGAAGAGTGTAGGCAGCTTCCAGCAGGTACTGTCAGAAGCCTTGGTCCTGCTTCTGCAGCGTCACAGCTTCGAACACGGGCACTGTGAGCAGGTAGGGCTGGCCAGGTGCAGGCCAGGTCACTTCAGTGCACAGCCGCCAGCCCCAGGCATGGGACACTGCAGAGACAGGCGAGTGGGCAGAGCAGGTCAGTGGAGAGCCACAGGGCTGCGGCCGTGGGCCCACCCTGCTCCCGTCACAACCAAAGAGCTTCTCTGATCTCTTCTGAGTAACACCGTGTAGACGTTAATCCTGCACTGTGTAGACGTTAATCCTGCAAGGCAGCCGTGTGCAGACTGACCAGGGCTTCTCAGTCTCAGCACTACTGACATTTTAGGCCTGATAATCCCTCATTTGGGGGCTGTCCTGTGCATCATGGGATGTTCAGCAGCATCCCTAGCCTCTAACCACTGGGTGTCAGTAACCCCTACCAACACCAGTTGTGACAACCAAAAATTTCTCCAAACAGCATCAAATGTCCCTGGGGGGCAAAGTCACCCCCGTTGAGAAACCTTGGTGAAGACTTTAAGAGTGTCAGGCAGTGCTGTGTGGAATCCAGGCTCTGGAGCTAGACCACCTGGGTTCGAATCCCAGCTGTGTGATGGTAGCCAAGTTACTTAACATCTCTGTGCCTCAATGTTTCTCATCTCAAACGGCTAATGATGACCGTTCATGCCTCAGTGGTATAGCTGTGAGGATTAGTAGGTCAACAGCGTTTAGAACAGTGCCTGCCCTACAGTAATAAGTCTTCAGTATTAATTTTAACCTAATTATAAAAGTGTGTTCATTGCAAGAAATTAGAAAGTTCAGAAAACTTTTTAAAAGTTTTCTATATTATATTATACTTTCAAAAGTTTATTTACAATTCTTAATGCGACTTAAATGTAAAAAAAAAAAAAAAAAAAGGAAAGTCATTCAAAAGCAAAATTTGTCATTAAATAGACCCCTCCGCAACCTTACTCAAAAAACAATTGCAAGATCTGCTGCGATTGGGCATGTTTCCTTCCCGTCTTTTTAGCCAGTTGAGAACACAGTCAATTTTGTTGCCTTTTGGTTGATATTATCAAAGAATTTTCTTATGTTATTAAAATAGTTTACTCATACGTGGCTGCACACAGACACATGAGCCCAAGTCAGACCAGCCTAAATTGCCAACTTGACTTGCAGTATCATGAGCTAAATAAATGGTTGTTTTTAAAAAAAAAAAAAAAAAAGTTTACTCATGACAGGATCTGCAAGTTATGAAATATCTCAATAATTTACTAAACGAGGAGTCAGCAAACTCTTTCCGTAAAGGACAAGATAGTAAATATTCTGGGCTTTGCGGGTCATATGGTCTCTGTTGCAACACTCAGCCAAAAGCAGTGACAGATAATTCATAAACGAGTAGGTGTGCCTGTGTTCCAGTTTATTTCTGGACACTGAAATTTGAATGTGATGAAATTTTCACATTAAGAAATGTTACTCTTTTTTAATTCTTTTTTTAACCATTTAGAAATGCAGAAACCTATCCTTAGCTCACAAGCCCTCGTAATCAGCCCTTTGCCTGCTGCTGGATCTGTGAGTTGCTTCCTACGTTTTGCTCTGGGAAATAAAAATGCAACGAACACCTTTGTGCACAGGGCATTTGAAAGTGATCTGGGTTTGCTTTCACAGTTCTAGAAGCAGAACCATCGAGTGAAGGGGTGTAAGCTCTCAGGGCGGAAGAGCAACTCTGGGATCTGGGGCTGGCGTCTCCCCCTCCGGCGCCCGGGACGCCCATCCCGGGACGATGACACAGAGCCCCGCCGCCCACCTTCCTCGCCAGTACAGGATCGGGCCTCAGAAGGAACACAACTGAGCCTCCTTGCGCCATCCCCCGTGATGAGATACAGCTCAGAGCCGGGCGAGGAGAGAGGACAGCACAAGACACGTCGTTGTCATTCACTCGCCGGACAAATAACACCTCGAGCTGCCAGCGCTTGGCACTGGGTCAAATTCTACCTTAAACAGGGCAGGACTTTGGGGAGCTCCCACGCTGATGGGGAAACTGAGGCCACAGACAGGTAAAAGGCCCACACAAGGCCACATAGCTAGAAAGGGGTAGAGCCAGGGTTTGAACCCAGTTTGCTTATGAGAAAAGGTCAGGGGTTCAGGGTCAGCCAGGTAGGGAGGAACATGGGTCCTGCAGGGGTACAAAGCACCTCGTATGTGCGGGGCATGCCGTGAGCACCCTGCTGCCTTTTCACCGCATTTACTCCTTTAGTACAATAGCCCCGTGAATAGATATCTTGTTGCTATTTTTATGTATTAGCCCATCTCACAGATGCACAAACCAAGGCACCAATAAGTTAAGCTCCAGGCCCAAGGAGGTAAGCGGTGGAGCCAGGATTTGACCTGGGGCAGCCTGTCTCCAAATTTCATGCTCTTAAGTGTTTTGCCGAAGGGTCAGAGGCAGAGGCATGGGCAGGGGCAGGTGGGGGGGTTACCTTCAGGAGCCTGACCTCAAGCTCGGCCAGGTTCAGGGACTGGCGCTTCCTGTGGGTCCCCAGCACCCCCCAGTTCACGAAGCTCAGCTGGCACACAGCGCCTGCCGGGGCCCACGCCTGCAGGAGAACCCAGGCAGGGACCTGCCG
This sequence comes from Cheirogaleus major, assembly GCA_963574435.1. Lineage (NCBI taxonomy): Eukaryota > Metazoa > Chordata > Mammalia > Primates > Cheirogaleidae > Cheirogaleus > Cheirogaleus major. The sequence goes on from CAUYPO010104650.1 coordinate 5,556, forward strand.
AGTCAGCAGGGCAGAGCGCCTGGACCTTGGGAGGGGGAGGGGCAGCTGGGGAGAAACGGCAAGGACTTGTGGGGTCCGGGGGGGGGGGGGCTTGCAAAACTCCTCGCTCATGAACCACATTCCAGCCCAGCTGTGTTTTCCGTGACCTGCGCAGTACTGCCCAGCGCAGGGTGTGTGCGTGTGTTTCGATAAACGTTTCATTTGCGAATAATTTCAGATCTACAGAAAAGTCAGGCGTAATACAGACAGTTCCCCTATACCCTTCAACCGGTTCTCCCCGCTGTTAACATCTTACATCCCCAGGAGTTTTGGAGCAAACTAAGAAACCAACACTGGTGTGTTACTATGACTAAGCTCCCGGTTTCATCTGGATCTCGCCGGTTTCCCATGCATGTACGCTTTTTACTCTTTGTTCCGAGAGCCGATCTAGCAGACCGCACTGCATCGAGTCGCCTGGTCTCCCTGTCTTCTCCGGTTTATGATGGTTTTTAGTCTTTCATTGCTTTTCGTAACGTGCGCATTTTTTACAAATTGAATTTGTTTCCAACACTTAAAAATTGGAGACATATGAACATTTAAAACCCAAATCTCCGGCTTCCCTAAAAAGAGCAACATTGGCCTGCCCACCCCCCACAACAGAGAGCAGCAAGCGGCCAGAGCTGCGCAGCTGCTGCTTTGAGCTGAGGCACGTCTTCCATGAATGCCACAGTCCCCACCACTCCATCCTGTTCCTCCAGCACATCTGCTGCCACTCGCGACTGTGCTCGTGCAGAAGATTTCCCGAGATGCAAGCCCCTATGAAAAGTGAGACCGTAACAGACCAAGGGGACTGCGCATTCTAACAGAACATGTTCCCACCCAGCCCACCTCCCCTCGTTCCAGTCACTTGCTGGCCCCAGCTCTAGTCCAAGGTGCTGTTATTAATAACAGCAGGGACCGTGTCCTGCTCATCGTCGTGTTCCCAGGTTCACACTCAGTGATTAGTAAATGTGTGAAGGTGTGAACCCACACCCCACCATCCATTCAACCCTGATCACTATCAGACGTCCGTGGCAATGACATCTTGTAAGAGCAAAATGTTGCCAACAACCTAAGTGTCTATCAGTGGAAGAATAGTTATGTCAACTGTGGTCCCCGTCCACGGAAGGGACATTAAAATGTCTGCTTACAGTGACTTTCTAGTGAGAAAATACTCAAGTAACACTATGAAGTGAAAAAGCAGGTGAAAGACACACATACCCCGCAACCCACTTCTACCTGAGTACAAGTCCATCAGATACGTGGACATGCATTCACCAAAAAGGCCTGTCCGAGAGTATCGACGGCACGGTCTATATAACAGCAGCCTGAAACTGGAAACTGCCTGAAGTTCCATCAGGAGTAGAACGGATCAAGAAAGTGGTGGTGTGTTCACACAGTGGAATGCTATGCCACAGTGAGAACAAGTTGTAAGCACACGCTCACAATTTGTCGAATCTCGCATACAAATTTTAAGCAAGAGAGGTCCGACACAAAGAGTAAAGGAGCATTATTCACGGTAGTAGGAAGGTGGAAACAACCCGAATGTCCACCACCAGGCGAAGGGATAAACCAATGTTGTATACCTACGCAGTGGAATATTATTTAGCCTTAAAAAGGAATGGAGCACCAACATGCTCAACATGTGTTTGAACATGTGCTTCAAACACACATGCTGAGTGAAAGATGCCAGGCACAAAAGATCACATGTGGCTCTATTTTCATGCAACAACCAGAATAGGCAAACCCATGAAGGCAGAGAGCAGACTGGTGGTTGCCAGGGGCCAGGAGAAGGTGACAATGAGTGACTGTTTAATGGGTACAGGGATTCCTTTGGGGGTGATGACAATGTTCTGGAACTACCCAGAGGTGATGGTGGCACAGCACCATGAATGTACGAAACACCACTGAATTATGCACTTTAAAATAATTCATCTTATATATGTAAATTTCATCTTTTTTTTAAAAAAAAAAAAGAGTACATGGTGAATGATTCCATTTATATAAAGTTCACAAAAGGAACTGAATTTGACTTCTATGGCCACTCGAATTGGAGTGCTGGGAAGGAGATTCACCCTTCCATGTGGCGCAGCTGGGAACCCACACGAAACAGATTAAACAGAGGTCCCCAGACTCCAGACATCAGTCCACGCAAGACGACGAACCCCGAGAGATGGGAACAAGCGAGGCGAGAGCAGCTTGCTGCCTGGAGAATGCGTCCAGGCTGGAACTCAGGAAGGCAGAACAGAGGCTGAGCGAGGGGGACCCCCCTGAGTTGAGGAGCTGGACGTCACAGGGCAGGGTATGGGGAGGACAGAGCTACAGAGAGAACGCACTCTGGAAATCTGCAGAAGGTCCAAGGAAAGTCTGTGCAATGTCACATCAGGCAAACTTTGCTGAGCTACAACACGCAAAGCACCGTCCATAAACAAAATTAATAAACTCGACCTCATCACAATTAAGAACAACTTCTGCTCTTTGAAAGATGTCATTAAGAGAACAAAAAGACACACCACAGCCTGGGAGAAGAAATTTCCGAGTCACGTATCTGACTAAACACTTGTTTCTGGAGTATATAAAGACTTCTCAAAACTCAATAAGAAGAAAACTATCCAATAAAAGAAAATAAGCGAAAGATTTGAACATACACTTCATGAAAGGTGACATGTGACTCACAAATAAGCACACGAAAACACATTCAACACCATTAGTCATAAAGGGAATGCAAGTTAAAGCCACGAGATACTACTACACACTATTGGAATGGCAAAAATGAAAAACTCTAACCATACCAAGCGTTGGTGAGGATGTGGAGAAACTGGAACCCTCGCACTGCTGGTGGGAATGCAAAATGGTACCACCACTTTGGAAAACAGTTTAGCAGTTTCTGAAAAAATTAAACATACACCTACCATATGATCCAGCCATTCCGACATATTTATCCAGGGGAAATGAAAAGGCAGATGCCCACACAAAGACTTGCACACAAATGTTTGCAGCAGCTCTCTTTAATAGCCAAACACTGGAAACAACTTAAACGTCACCAACAGGTGAATGGATAAGCAAACTACGGCACATCCATACAATGGAATAGCACTCAGAGATAAAAAGAAATAAACTGTTAATACACCCTACATGGATGAATCTCAAAATAATTCTGCTGAATGAAAGAAGCCAAACAAAAGAGTGTATGCTCTAAAAAAAATTCATGTTGCATGATCCAATTTATGGAACATTCTAGAAAATGCAAACTCATCTATACCAACAGAAAGCCTCTTAGTAGTTTCTAGGGACAGAGGCAGCGCAGGAGGGACTATTGAGGATCACAAGAGACAACCTTTGGAGGTGATGGATATGTTCATTAGCTTTATCATGATGATGGTTCCTTGGGTGTATACATGTGTCAAAGCTTATCAAATTGTACACCTTGGGCCAGGTGCACTAGCTCACGTCTGTAATCTCAGCACTTTGGGAGGCCAAGGTGGGAGGATTGCTTGAGCCCAGGAGTTTGAGGCTGCAGTGAGCTGTGATCACACCACTGCACTCCAGCCTGGGTGACAGAGCAAGACCCCGTCACTAAAATTTAAAAAAAAATGCATACTTTACTCATGCGCCATTTATCATGTGTCAACTAGACCTCAACAAAGCTGATTTTTAGAAAGTAGAACTAACTGGTGCCGTCAGAAGTCAGCACAGTGATTAGCCCTGGTTAGGGATGGGTATTAATTAGGAGAGGAAGGCAGAAGGGCGGGGCCCTGGGGTGCTGGTGACACGGGCGTGTTGAGGACGTGCATCGAGCTGTACTTAGGGACTTTCCTACATGCAGGTTATACCTCAACAAGCAGTTACTGGAAATAAGGCAGGCTAACTGACAGCTGGCTGCTCACATCCAGCCGGCAACCTGCCAACCTGCCTTGTGGACCTGCCTCCATGAGGAGTGTGCAGTCAGAGCTCACCGACACCCGAGTCCCCAGTGCAAGAGCCCAAGCGTGACGCAGGTGGGTACACACGGGCAGCAGGTGGCTGTGGCTGCATCTCTTACCTTCTGCTGCAGGTCCCTCACCTTCCTGGCTGTCTCTCCCGGACACGCAGGGCTGGCTGGCTGCGGTGCTGGCCCAGGCCCTGGGGGGTTCTCGGGCTGGTCCTCTCTCTCCTCTTCCTGCCCCTAGAATGACTTCCTGGCAAACAGCCTGCGGGCCATTTCCTCGGCATTTTCCAGACGGAGCCCCAGCTGGGGAGGGAAACACAGGGCTCAGGGAAGAGTCACCCAGGCTATCAAGAGCTGCGGGGCGGGCACTCTGGGCTCCCCGGGCCCACCTGGGCTCAGGGAAAGGAGCACAACCTTGGGAGACCCAGCAGGCTTCGCATCTGCGTGGCAGGTGCCACTCAGCCAGAATGCCTGCTGGTCCTTTAAGGCCTGGTTCAATGTCACCACTGCCGGGCAGCCTTCCCAGAACTCCCACATCATCCCACCTCCTCCACCCCACCCATGACATTGACACTCATTTGCGCGTCTCCCTTGCAAGGCCCTAGATGAGGGCAGGGACTCGTGTCTCACTCTCTAGGCACCCTGAAGGCCTGGCCTCCTTGGTTCTCAAAATCTGATGGATGGAAGAATGAATCCTTCCTCCTGTCCCCTCTTCCTTCCATCTGCCTGTCCATATACCCCTCTGTCTGCCCATCCTGTCATCCTTCCCATCCATCCACCCGGCTACCTCTCCATCTGCATCCATCTCCACTTCCCTCCACCCACTACCTATCTCATTCATCCATCTACTTCTCCTTCCTTACGGACACCTTTCCTTCCTTGCGTCTATTCCTCCTTCCTTCCTCCCATGCAGACATCTGACAGCACCAGGAGAGAAATTCCAGAGATCAGCCCTTGGCAGATCTGAGCCCATCCCCCCACTGGCAAAGTTTGGGTGACGGGCCCTGCTCTCCAAAAATTAGAAGCGGTCGAGAAAGGGCACAGCACGCCCTCCTTCAGACAAGCTCCAGACGCCTGGGAAGGAGAGGCAGCAGCCCCACGGCAATCTGCTTGCTGGACAGACGACCGCAGACGTGTTCCCTGTCCCATCCTTGCCCCACAATCCGTTTTCCACACGACAGCCAGATGCGCAAGTCGCATCACGTCACTCCCCACCCTGAACCCGGCCATGACCCGGCCCTGCTGCCCCTGCCCTCTGATGTCACCGTCTCCCCACACCCCATCTGCTCTGTTCCTTCAACACGCCCAGCCCTTCCTCTTCTTGGGATCCTGGCACTTACCGGTCCCCTCCCAGGAGGGCTCCTAGCTCAGCCCTGCTCCTGCTGCGCACATGCTCACCCCTCGGGCCTCAGCCCAAACGTCCCCTCCCGGGACGCACTACTGAAGGTCGTCTCTGCTTTATCACCACGCTTATTTACTTCTTATCTATCTTCCCCTCTGGGCTGTGAGCAGCACCAGGAGGGCAGGGACTGGGTCTGTCATTGTCATCGCTTCACCCCCAGGGCCCAGCACAGACCTAGCACATGCCAGGTGGAGGGCGCGTGTTTAGGCAATGGCTCGTGGGTGGGCAGGTGGATAGAGGATGGATGAGTCAGAGGATGACGGATGGATGTGGATGGAGGGATGAGTGGACAAGTAGATGAATAGAT